>JAJGOT010000803.1:35000-122500 GCA_022457155.1 Cladopsammia gracilis
TGGTTTACGTTCGTACCGGTCACATGTCTTCGCATATTACTTTTTTACCGGTCTAATGCAAACACTCGTATCGTAGTGAGTCGTACTGGTCTGAGTTCGTACCGGCCTCATGTAATAACCCCCTAAGCTAGTAATAGGTGGTTTTCATGTTACTTCATCGCCGCCATGCTGGTGGACATAAACAATAGTTCTCTCATTAGCTCCTTTTGTTCGTTCACCAGCATTTTTTCCTTTCACTATTGTTATCTATGTCTCTAGAGATTGATTGCAAACCACCTATAGTGATAACAATCGATTCACTAAAGTTTACCATGGAAACAGCCACGGACAGCACCCTTCCCTTCTTGGGGTATATAAACAGTACGAAGAATGGTTCTTAACTTGAAACCAGTGTTCACAAGAAATCTGACTTTTTCTTCACTTCGATAACCACATTCATCAGCGCTATAAAATTGGCTTTTAAAAACAATGCTGAATAGAGCCTATCGACAGTCATCAATATGCAAAACGTTTATCTTTTATCGTATCCCGCTCCGCCGCGATTATTTTGCCATCGCTCGTGGACAATACCGCCAGCTATACGGAATATTTGTTCGGTTTGAATAGTTTAAGTAATGATCCGCATAAGAAGGATAGTGCTCAACGGTAATACACGATGGAATGTAAACATTTTTCATTGTTTCAACTAGTGATCTCATTGGCCTAGACTCAAAAACCGCTGAAAAGTTAAGGTTCAAGGTGTATTAAGGTTTCAAGTAATTTGAGAGCCAATCGCACAACATGCAAGTTTTAGCGGAGCACTGCGGGCCGAAGGCCCGCGCGAAGCCCCATAGTCATAGAACCCATGCCCGTCGTTTTTCGTGGTCATGACCAGCGGAATGTTTAGCGGGCGGCGTCTGTTACATGTGTGTCAGACTGTGTGCCCGTGTGTCCGAGCGTCGCTCAAGGCTACTAGCTCGCGAGCGCGTATGACGTCGCAAAACATGCGCGAATGACGCCACACAACATCCGGGAATGCCGAATGTCACGTCAGCTGCATGCGTACGACGTCATCAACATCCGGGATCTTTGAGGCTTTGTTTTTCGCGCGGCTACACAGCCGTCAGCTCGGTAAACACTTTAGTTGGATTCAGAGTTGGATTGTTGTGTTTAGCGGAGAATTAAAGTCGTTATTTCCCTGCAGTTTTTTGCGGTTTGCTACTCAAGACAGAGATACTAGTTAAGGGATACTCAGAAGCCGCTTTAGTGGAAAAAGAAGAGCTTTCAGGGATAAAATCTTGCTTCGAGGAACTTCATATTATCAATGCAGGAGCAATGCGGGGAGATGCCTTGTTTTATTACGGATTTCAGAACCTAAGAAGCGGAGTTTTAACGAATTTCCAAGCAGTCCAGTGCTTTAAAGGTAAAACAAATCACATTTTTCGATGGGAATTTATGTTGATATCAATTTTTGATTGACTTTTCCTTTGAGTTCTCTTAACTTTTGGAGACATGTTTATGAATCGAAACGTGTTCAAATTAAGTCGTGTTGTTATCTTGAATTTCATCGAGGACAGCTCTGCCTTGATGCGATAGAAATAATACGTGCTTTTCTAATGGAGATTGAATAAAATTTTTCGAAAGAAGATTGTGTTGTCCGTTCTTATGTCTTTGTTCATTCATTACATAGATTAAAAAGCGATTTTATGTAAAAAAAACAAGACTTAGATTTTCTGTCTTCACTCGCGTCGCCATATGCAAATAAGCTTATGTTTGTGTATTTTTGCAATTTTAATTTCCAAATCAGTTTCTCGCGCAATTTTTGACAAACAAAAACTGTATTTTATTCGGAAAGTAGTCGTACTAGTTATTCTGGAAAGAGAAAAGTTGTTTTTGTGAACTTTTCTACGGTCTAAATGTACTGTGCAGACGGTCAGGTAATACTGTTTTTGAGAAATGCTAAAATTGAAAATAGCCCGTTCTTCAATCTTAATTCTTGTACTTCCAACCTTTCACCTTAGTTAAGTTTCACCTTAGTTAAGCTTGTTTAAAGTGCGAAGCTGATAGGCTGGGCCTATCTATATATATTAAAAGATAGTGTATTTGAGGAACTTCATCAAAGAAGCAAAATTATTAGCTATTGTCTTCTGCTACTCTGATTGGTTAAGCACAGGGCGCTAAAAAAATGGGCGGTGCAACGCGCCCACAGCGCTTGAGCGATGTGTGATGTGGAGCAAGACTGGGCCGAGTGCGCTCGACGGGTCCCGAGTTCAAAACATGGCGGCAATTGAGGTTCGTTGAATGATGCAGAGAACGGGTTGCTGCAAGAAAACGGTACCAGATTTCCACGTATATTTTTTCGAAATGAACATTTCAATGTAGTTTTTAATGTTACAGTGTACCTTCGGGGGTGTCTCCAGTATAACAGCTCTAGCGTCTTATGATTACACTTATTATAATATAGGCTCAGAAATTTGGGACATTTGATTGGCTGATGACAGAACTATTCTGACGTAATAGTGGTATTTCAAAGTATTTCAGCAATGACGCAGTGGTATAACACGGTTGCTATGACTACCAAGCGACGTGTTTACATTTTTTTGTCTTTTCAAAAAAATGGCGGACAGATTTCCTGAAGTTTCGAGTGACGAAATTGAACAACTGGCTAAAAAAGCGAAAAACAAAAATACGACAAAAACCACAAATACGTGGGTCAATGTGTGGAAAACGTGGGCTAAAAGTAAGGGCCGAGAAGACGACATTTTGAAGTATGAAGCCCAAGAATTGGACGCGACTCTCGCTGTTTTCTTTGCTGAAGTGCGAAAAAACGATGGCTCTGAATATGAGCCTGACAGCCTACGAGTTATGCTGTCGGCCCTAGATAGACATCTCAGGGAAAACGAGATCAAACATTGCATAGCGAAGGATCGAGATTTTGTGAAATGCAGACAAGTTCTTGAAGGAAAAGCGAGAGGACTTCGCGAACAGGGCTTCGGCAAAAGGCCAAATGCAACAAAAGCGCTCACCTTTTTTCCAATTTGCCTGTACAGCAAAATCCAACTTGCAAGACGATGACGGTGAATCACTTTCACAACTGCCAGGTGACAATAAAGTACAGCGCCGGAGCCGATGCCACCGTTGTTATTGTACAGAAAAACAGTTAAATACGAAGTGAAATAAGCTCTAGTTTCAGCCCTTTCTTTGATTCTCCGTTTTGACACGCCGATTCACATGTATTACGGTTCATTTTTGGCAGTAGGAAGGCTGTAAAAACTTTTAGAGACGACTTTCAACTTCTTTCCCTCGGCAAACTAAATTTAGCTCTGTTTTTGACAAGAACAGTGCGCAACCGTGAAGCGCTGTCATTCATTCATTGTGAAATGTTCCCACTATGGCGCGGTGTTCATTTGACCGTAACGAAATAAAAGACACTTTTGAAAAAAATTTCTGAGCCTATTTTATAAACAAATAATAGGATGAGTTGTACGTGATATTTTGGTAATAATACCGCTCGTAATATTTCAAAATTGTCCAAAATATTACTCGCGGTATTATTACCAAATATCACTACAACTCATCCTATTACCTATACATATACCTAAACCCAGATATCAAATTAAAGCTTATAGAGCTGGCTATCTAAATATGGAAACCATTTGGTAATAAAATGAATTGTCGAATTTTTTACGACGTCTAAATTCGAACGTCCGAATCAGCTTTAAAACGCTATAACTCAAAGCGATTATTGTATTTTGCTAATTTGATTTGTTCTCCGGTTTCCGGACACGAAGCGCTAAAAAAACGTGTCGGCGATTTTCCATATTCAATTGCAGTGAAAAGTTACAGAATATTTTCGAAAAGGCGAGAAAAAAAATTGGAATGATCGCACGGAAATGCCTCTTGACGAAAAAGTTTTCGGAATTAAGAAAGTCGCCGACACGTTTTTGTTGATTATATGTTAGCCTAGCTTCTGTCCAAATTTAAGGAAAATCGAACAAATTTTCTTTTGAGTTGTAGCTCTTTAAAGTGTCCCCAACAAGCGAAAAATTAACTTTGAGAAAACGGCGCTTAAAAAAACATATCGCTTAATAAACAAACTCCGCCCATAAAAGTTATACCGTCATTTCTCCGTCAATTGTCACTATTTTTCGATACTTTTTTTTTTGGATGAAAGTTCATTCTGTAAACTTTATTTTAACGCCAAAAATAAATTTTTTGATCTGAAGGTACACTGTAACCTTAAGCTGTAGGCGATATTGAACGGGTTTTGTACATGTACTGTAAAATTTATAACGAATTATTTGAAATAAATCGAGCTTGTTCGAAATGCGTTACGCTTTATGTTTGCACCCAAAAACTAAAACATTAATTCCGTGCGAACTATGGCATAAAACGGCTACATTTTCAGAACAAAGATAAATGGTCTATCGTTCTTTCATCTGAGTAAATTTCATCTTGAACTTTTTAAGTTACATACTATAGAATTATGGTGGTGATGCGATTGATATTGAGAGTGACTAGCTGTGGAAGCATATTTTTGTTTAAAAAAGAATTCATGTGCCCTATTTAGGCACTATGAAAGCATTGAATGATAGGTTTGATCAAATGAAGGCTCCAAAACACTTAAAAAGTTTCATTGATGAGGTGTAAATTGCATTATAAAATCTGAGGCAATTTTAAAAGCGGATTTTCTGTTTCCAGTCACTTAGCTATTTAGCCATTTTTTAAAGACCTGTGAAATAATAAATACCAGCATGCTGTTATACTGAGTGGAAGGACATTCCCAACATAATTTTTGTGACAGACAACACTACAAATAATAAAATTCAGCAAAGGAGTGAAACCATTATCTGCATAGGATATGTTTGTGGATTTAAAGATAAACACATGTACAGAACATAAGAAGAACAACACAAAAGAAAGTTGCCATATTGTATTTTGTCAAACTAACATACATGCACTCATTGTTATACTAGCAACATCGATAGTTGGCAAGTTCAGAATTTCAAAGCACTTAATTGCTGATCAGGGACATCTCTTTATGGTCCTTTATATCTGATGTGGATATTTTGTGATAAGATGAGACGTTCTTACCCTGTCAACACCTTAAACTATTTAACAATGCAACATCCTGAAGGAAGGGTGGTGGATGTTCGGGCTCAAGTGAGACAGATCGAGTTGCAAGCAAACCCATACACTGCATAAACTTACACAATAATAAAAAAGGATCAAAACAAAACCCCTAAAATCTCATGCCTTTTCAGTAAAAGGTCCAATGTTACAAACGGCATATATTGTGGGGAGCAGGGGTGGTGTAGTGGTGAAAGCACTCGCCCCCCACCAATGTGGTCCGAGTTCGATTCCCGGCCCCGGCGTCATATGTGGGTTGAGTTTGTTGTTGGTTCTCTCCTTGCTCCGAGAGGTCTTTCTCCGGGTACTTCGGTTTTCCCGTCTGGTTTCTCCTCAAAAACCAACACTTCCAAATTCCAATTAGATCTGGAAATTGTCCCCAATTAGTACTCACGTGCTAATTACCTTTGACACTTAAATAAAGTGATTTATTATTTATTTATTATCAGAAAATAATTATAATAAATATAACCCTACTCCCTGAAAAAATACTTTTGAAATAATAATTTGAAGTTGATATTAAATTTGTATTATTGCGTCGACGAAGGAGACGCTTCTTAATCTTGTCCGCTAGGCGGAACGAATCGAGAAAAGTGTCGGTACCAAATCTGCGCCATCTTATGCTGAATGCAACTTCCAGACATTGAGATATCTACATTTATTTAGTCGGTAAAATCCTTGCGGATATCACACCAAGTACTGAGGCGTATCATTTCAGAATCGGAGAAATATAAACCGAAATGAAATCAAGACAAATATACTTTTTATGTCGAAAATATCTGAGACCTTTCGGAGTACACAGCACGGCAGAATTGAAGGATTTTGCCCGATTCCACGGTGATAGCGTGAATTTGTTTGACGTCGGCCCGACGTTTTTGCCTGCGTGACATATCTATTGACATGGCCCGGCCCCCTTCAACAGTTGCTGAAACTGAGGTACTACGCAGGTCAAGACAAGGTGCTACGGTATAAGGAGACGCACTATAATCTAAGATTACTACAAGTTTTAGTCTCAATCCCTTCCTTATATTTAAATGACCAGCCAAAATAATCAGGTAACTAAAGGAAAGATAAGTTAGCTTTGGGACTATGGGAATATCACAAGGAAATGTCACATAGAGCTTTTATACAATACAGATATTTAATTAGTTAAGGTGCACCATACCTGTCATACCTGAATGACCTGTCAAATGGAAACAGTTTAACAAAAGGAAACATCACATAGTTTGTATATATGACCCTGACTTTATTTATCATTCTATATTTAATATATCAACATTTTTTTTTTGTTGAAGATATGTTCCACATAACAAAAACAAATGTCAGAAACCTTTTCATTCCTTTATAAAGGCAATCAAAATGGGTCTAGCAGCTTAACAAAAGCATCAGCTCTATCATTTTAAGTAATGATCCGCATAAGAAGGATAGTGCTGAACGGCAATGCACGATGGAATGTGAACTATTTTCAATGTTACAACTAGTGATCTATTGTCCTAGACTCAAAAACCGCTAAAAAGTTAAGATTCAAGGTTCATAAAATCTCATTTTTTTAAGGTTTCAAGTATTTTGAGACCCAATCGCACAACATGCAATTTTTAAAAGATATTGTATTTGGGGAACTTCATCAAAGAAGCAAAATTAGTAGCTATTGTCTTCGGCTATTCTGATTGGTTAAGCACGAACATTTCCTAAAACATATTTGACGCAAATGGATTTTCTGTATTTTTATGATGAAATATAATAATGAACAATCAGTCTCTCCTCTATTCTTAAAATCAAAGATATTCTATGTGGGAAAGAGCCAATGCCTCAGAACAATGAAGTTTACTATAGTTCTTAAGTGAAGCATAACTTAATTAGTTGATAAAAATTAACTATGTAATATCTTGCTTCACCCACCCTGGATCCAGAGGTCCGTTCTCTGAAATTAACCGCATACACAGTTAGAAGAAGCTTAGCCGCTCAAACTCTCCGGTTTTCATCTAAAAAACCCTCTGGCACCCGAGTATGCTTCACCTGGTTAATAGAAGAAATTTTTTAGACTAGAAAAATTCAATTCCATTATTTTTGAACCATTGAAGCAATCAACAAGACAGGTTTTGACAAAACGAAGGCACAGAAACAGGCAAAATTATTTATTGATGAAGTATTACTGATAAATGATTAAAAGCTGTGGCCCAATAACCCCTCAAAACAAATACCTGAATTCTATAGCATGTAACTCAAAAAGTTCAAAAACGTTCAGGAAGAAATTTACCCAAATGAAAGAGTGACAGATCCTCTATCTATGATCGGAAAATGCAGTCGTCTCCTGCCATAGTTCGCACGGAATTAATGTTTGAGGAGTTTTTGGGTGCAAACATAACGCGTAACGCATTTCGAACAAGCTAGATTTATTTCAGATAATTCGTTATAAATTTTACAGTATAAAACCCGTTCTTCATCGCCTACAGCTTAAAAAATACATTGGAATGTTCATTTCGAAAAAAAGTGGTAATCTGGTACCGTTTTCTTGCAGCAAACCGTTCTCTGCATCATTCAGCGAACCTCTTTTGCCACTATGTTTTGAACTCGGGAACTGTCGAGCGCGCTCGGCCGCATCACGCATCGCTCAAGCGCTGTGGGCACGTTGCACCGCCCATTCTTTTTAGCGCCCTGGTTAAGCACGAACATTTCCTAAAATTTATTTGACGCCAATGGATTTTCTTTATTTTTATAATGAAAAATAATTATGAACCATCAGATCCTCCTCTATTCTTGAAACCAAAGATATTCTATGTGGGAAAGAGCCAATGCCGCAGAACAATGAAGTTTACTATATTTCTTATGTGGAGCATTACTTTAAAAAGTTCTCGCCCTATTAACGCACGCCTACCATGCGAACTGATGCACACTTACCGTGTGTAGAATGACTCTCCGCGTGCGAAGGACTGTTTTAGTTTCAGACAGAAGGAAAGTACTAGTGTGAGTGGCAAGTATGGCACTCTCTTCTGTCGCAAGTTCGGCCCCAGACGTTTCTCTTAAGATTTCTTCTGGACCGAAGCTGACGGGATCTATTTCGATCGTGTCAGAATTGAGGTTGTTCAATGCAGCAGAAAACTTTGCCTTTTGTCTCTTGAAAATGATTTCATTCAGTAACTTTTGTTGAAGCACGCCGTTTACATTACTCGGTGTTGGTTAAACGTTTTAGGCTGATGATTCATGGAGCCGCCGGATGGTGTAGGCTACGCGGCATTGTTTTCACATTTAGTCATCTTTATTCTTCGTTTTCACCTGACGTCATTAAAATTCTAAGAATTAAACAACTTATTTTTAGAATGTTCTTCATATCAACAGTAGTATTCGTCGTGACTAGTTTTCATGTCAAGACATTACATCACTTTGGAGATGTAGTGTAACGAAATTTTCTCTGGGACGAGCTGTTTCCTTTACACAAAATGAATGAGCTTATTTTCTCTTGTTGACTGTCTATTATCATGTCTGGTTTTTTGACCAACTT
The DNA here is from genome assembly GCA_022457155.1 of Cladopsammia gracilis. Classification (NCBI taxonomy): domain Eukaryota; kingdom Metazoa; phylum Cnidaria; class Anthozoa; order Scleractinia; family Dendrophylliidae; genus Cladopsammia; species Cladopsammia gracilis. The sequence continues at coordinate 43,609 of JAJGOT010000803.1, forward strand.
CAGCATCGTCAAACTGCACCAATATTATACCAGATGGATTGCTTGACTGGTGTATTTGTATTGACTTGATAACATTAGTAGCACCATTTGCCATACCACCATCTGTTCTAGTATTAAGAGATATCTCAGTTTTTTCTCCAACTGCTAACTTTAGTAGAGAATGTAATTGTTTAGTTTTCCTATGGTCACCAGGTATTTGTTTCAATACTTTGTCTCTGAGCTCCTGTGACTGAGCACCAATGACAGTAGTACTATAAGTATGGATTTAAGCCTTGCTATGACCTAGGTGCCTGGGTGCCTAGGTGATGACGTCACAATATGCCTTCTTGCATACTAATTTTGAATAGGTAACTTATTAATCAATATTAATAAACTGCCCAAACCTATACCTATACCTTTTGTGTTATTCTGAAACAATAGGCCGGCCCAAACTTGCCCGCTTTATTCACACCCTGATTGGATCTTAAGATTTGTATTGTCTGTTTGGATAAAAAGCGCAAAAATTTTGAAAGCGTCATTCCTTCATTCAACTTGAACTCGCTGGAAATTTGAAAACTTGGTTCTTGTTCGGTTAATTCGAAGCGTTATTTGTGTGAGGATGGCTTTTATTAATAACCAAACACCAAGTGAAACCGAAAAAGCGAAAACTGTCAACATTGAAAGTTAAGATTCCCAAGCGACCAAAACTTCACAGACAACACGGAGTTGTCGAAAATCGAAGTGATGAACTGTAAAACTTTGAGTCACTGTGAACTGATTTTGTAAAATTATTTAAAAATATGTTGTACATTTCTACTATCAATAATCCGTTAATGCTTAAATCTATTTTATATTTGTGTGTGCTTTAAAATCATTTTGGGAAAGTTTAATTTTGCGGATGAACGATTTGTTTGAAATCTTTTTAATCTTTGTAATATTTTTACGAGAAAACGTTTGCGCGAATATTTTGTCATAATAGACGTCATAATTGGTTTTCTCGCTAACCGATGGGTAGAAGCATTTAACAATGACATTGTTAAGGAGTATCTGACTGTAACCATAATCATTTTGGGAAAGTTTAATCTTGCGTATGAACGATTTGTTTGAAATCTTTTTAATCTTTGTAATCTTTTTAGGAGAAAATGTTTTGCGAATATATACATATATATATATATATATATATATATAGAGAGAGAGAGAGAGAGAGAGAGAGAGAGAGAGAGAGAGAGAGAGAGAGAGAGAGAGAGAGAGAGAGAGAGAGAGAGAGAGAGAGAGAGAGAGAGAGAGAGAGAGACAGAGAGAGACAGAGAGAGAGAGAGAGAGAGAGAGAGAGAGAGAGAGAGAGAGAGAGAGAGAGAGAGAGAGAGAGAGAGAGAGAGAGAGAGAGAGAGAGAGAGAGAGAGAGAGAGAGAGAGAGAGAGAGAGAGAGAGAGAGAGAGAGACCGACCAGAGAGGCATTAAGACTTGATATGTCCCGTTTGTCCCTTTTGTCCTGATCCTTAAATTGTCCCTGGTGTCCTTGTTTTGTCCTTTTTGGCCTTGTCTTTTTAAGGTAAACATTTCGTTAAAGGTCTTCATATGTGTTCAGATTTCGAGCTGCATGTTAACATTCCGGGATGTGGAGCAAAATACCTCGTGAAATTATCTAACCATCAAGCATGTTAAGGCATGGCTAATTTGCATAAATTTTCAGAGCCTAATTTGCATAAAACCTGAAAACGATCATACATACATACATACATAAACTTTATTTTTTCTCGAATTTAAGAGTAGCTTTGTAGCTAATTTCTCCGAGAGAAAAATAACAAATTACAAAATATACAATAAAAATATTCAATATCATTATAAAATACAATTCTGTGCAATATTTACAATTAACGGCTAAAATGAAATAAATCTATTTACTAAGTATTTTAAAATACTGTATTCAAATTTAAAATTAATTTACAAAATGTTCGAAATTTACATCATATTAAGGCTAGCTAATGCTTTTTTTAAAGTCATTAAGGTTCAGAGTTCGAACGCTGTCCGGCAGTGAATTCCATTGTTTAACGGCATGATAAGAAAAAGAGCGAAGGCCATAAGTAGTAGTTTTAGGTACAGGGAGTGTCAAAATGTAGTTACCACGTAAATTATAGGAAGAAGTACGGAAAGTAAACATATTCCTCATGTAGATAGGATACTTAGTTATAAAAAGGCTTCTGTAAAGTAAAATTAACATATTTTGTATATGTCTGTTGTAATTAACATATTTTGTATATGTCTGTTGTATAGATAAACACAGTTGACTTTGTCCAATAAAGTAGTGTATGTAGATTCAACATCATTTAGGATGAATCTAAGAGTCCTTTTATTAAGAGCATCTAATTTCTCGGTATTACGCGCACTGCAGAAATGCCACACCGATGAACAATAATGAAAATGCGGTAGAATAAAGGCCTTATACAATTTGACCAAAGTGGCTTTAGAAATCAGTTTTCTAAATCGTATCATGACATTTAACTGATTATTAATCTTTTTGCATACCGAAGATATGTGTTTATCAAACTGAAGTTTGTTGTCAACTTTAAAGTGATTCACCTGAACAGGCTCAAACGTAGCAGCAGGATAATACTTATTAACCTTGAACCATTGTTTACTTTAAATGTTGCATATTTGCATCACGTGACCTGTTATGATTGTTTTCCTACACAAAAAGAAAATTGAAAATGGGGTGCCGAGATGGCATATAATGGATATAAATTGAACCGTTAATGTATTTGTATGCTTCTTCCCTATATGAATCTGGCCGGTATGGTTGACTATGATTTACAGTTAAAGGGTTATTTCGTAAAACAGGTCACGTGACATATTTTGTCTCTTAATATCTTGTTAATAAAATACAAAAATTGTCCATTCCGGGCAGGGATAGTATTTATGCATTGAGGCAAACAATTGCTTATGATTTTCTCTTGGCTAAAGTTAACCATCCTTACCCCATTTGAAGTTTCCTTTTTGTCCAAATTATGACGTCATCAGACACGTGACCACAACAATCAAACCTTAAGTTATTTAAGGGCGCTAAATCCAGTTTGTTGTATACTTTTGGTGACTCTAGGGGCTAAAATACATTACTTCCAAAGGAATAAACAATTTACTTCGCGGGGGTCTACACCAAGGGACGAGCAATGCCTTAACATGCTTGAGATCTCACTGATGTGCATCAACTGGATCACATTCAGCGAAGAAAGTACCTGCAAGAGGCCAAACTGCAACCCAAGGTTAAAGTGGTTATCTATCAAGAAACGGAGAACAACAAAGACTCGAGAGTATGTTCCACAAGTAAAACATATCCATCAACTCAACAAGAAGAAAAAAAGCGTTGTTTATAATCTATCTATACCTAGGAAAGCAAAGGGTTTATTGAAAACAAGAACAGGAGGTGTTGGAAAAGCAACCAAAACCGCCAAATGTCGTAAAAGAACAACACATCAATTACAGTAGAAGCCAATATTACCCGTGTTAATTTCCTTGATGCCACCCTAGACCTCAAAAGTGGCAAGTATTATCCGTTCATGAAAGAAGGCAACACACCATTGTACGTCCATAATCAGTCAAACCACGTACCCTCTATTCTGAGAAATATTCCTGATTCTATCAACAAGCGCCTCTCCGAAATTTCTTCTGACAAGGAATGTTTTGATAATGCCAAAACGCCTTACCAAGAGCTCTCAACAAGAGTGGATACAAGTACAAATTGTCTTACAACGAAGGAACCAGCGAAGTACCAAGAGCCAGCCGAAGCCGCCGAAGAAACATCACATGGTTCAACCCACCATACAGTAAGAATGTCCAAACGAATGTAGGCAAATGCTTCCTCTCCCTCATTGATCAACACTTTCCTAAATCAAACCCGCTCCACAAAATCTTCAACCGCAACACTATAAAACTGAGCTACAGCTGCATGACCAATGTCAAAAGCATTATTTCCAACCATAACAAAGTTAAAATTAATAAATCCTTAAAGCCCTCAGATGAAACCGAAACCGCCTGTAATTGCCGAATCAAGAACTCTTGCCCCATGAGCGGAAATGTAACGTGAGAAATATTATCTATCAAGCCGAGGTAACATCACCAGACACAAGAGCAACATATATTGGCCTTTGCGACACTCAATTTAATGAACGTTATAGAAACCACACATGCTCTTTCAGGAATGAAATTTACAAAAACGCAACTGAATTAAGTAAATATATATGGAGCCTGAAGAACAGAAAAGTCAATTATGAAATTAAGTGGCGAATTGTGAAACAAGCAAGATCGCATTCAAACATTAACAAAAAATGTAATTTGTGTTTATGGGAGAAGTACTTTATAATTTGTAAACCGGAAATGTCAACTCTCAACAATACAAATGTACACAAAGGCCTCGATTGACTGATTCATACGCGCGAGCCCTGGCTGTGTTAGCCCTTGTGCATAATTTGGCACAAATTGCTCAAACTGACTAACCGCGCCTTGGTCGTTGCGAACGAAGGATATGCCATTGGCGAGATAATTTGGGTCTTTTCTGTTTGTCACACGCTCGTCATCAAATAGGGCCAGATGGGGATCGGGATAGACGTAGTCAGTAGAAATGGGGCCCTCTCCAGTAATCCAAATGTACACATTGCCAAGGCCGTAGTTCTTGCCGTATGTGTAACAGAAGTCAGAACTGGGGTCGACACCGAACTCTTGGCAAATCCTCTTATAAGCGTCGATGTTGTATTTGTTGTCTTTGTTATTGAATGTGGGGTCGTCTGGCAAAGCACTCACGCTCTGTTCCCCACCCAGCTTGAACAGGATTCGTCTTGTTAAATAAACGTGAAACCTGTAAAACGACCTGAGCTGTGGGGTTAGGGAAAGACTGGAGTTCTTATCAAACAGAAGGTCACGCGAGATCCCGCAGCCGGTTGTTGCACACCACAAGGCGAAGGAGAGTTGTTGTGGCTTAAAACTCATTTGCGGGCCGCCAAGCCACTTTCTCGCATATTTCGCGGTTGTGAACTTGATCTGTGTGTCTCTGAAAATGTTTTTGTATTTCGTTGTGAAATAATCAGTTTGCGTGACATAGATCTTTTGCTCTTCGTCTTTTAAAACAGCGCCAATCATCATATCCTTGTCGATTGGGGTAGAGAAATCAACAGCTGGGATTGGCTTTTGTGCGTTTCGGTTCAACGTCAACTGATAAGGGAAACCCCCAATATACTCTAAGCCAAGCGCGTCTTTTATGTCTTGAGACCAATCCTTGCGGGCTATTTAAGTAGGCATAGGCCATGAACCTTGTCCCTCTGCGAAAAGCACTACCGCTGTGGCTTTGTGATTTTCGTCGAAAGAAACTTCTGTTTTGAATCTGGACATGCGGAAAACGCCTTTTGAAGTCTGAGATCGCTTTAGCCTTGGCCGATGTAGAGAGCTTTGCTGCTTCTGGCGTTCTCATCCAAGTCAGTTGCGGATCTACTGCGTGCTGTGTTGTTATAGGGTGCTGGTAGATATTAGGGGGACTATAAAACGGAGGTGGGGGTCCGTAATCGTGGCCGCCAATATCTAGACCAAGATTTGTATTAGGATTAAAGCCACCTTGCCTGCAAAACATGATTGTATTTGTTTTTAAAAATGTATTTATATACACAATGGTTGTGTTAACAATCGTGGCGCCTTCGAACCTTCACACCATCTACTTCGATGAAGCGCTTCCGAAGCCGAGTTACATTCGGCTTGTTTCTTGCACGCCTTACAACTCATGGTACACTTTGAAACAAAGAGGAGAGGTAACGCTGTTTAAAGATGGGTCTAGTAAAGAAGGAACTGTCATGAGAATGCTTCCTGGGCATTACACTCTTGAGTCTTTGGCAAAAGAACTAGAAAACTTATACACTGGGCCCTATTCTGATTATAAACTAGCAATTGAGACAAACACACCACTAGGGTTGATGATCATTTACAAAGAATACCCATAAGAGGTGAAACTAGATCACGATCTGTCTGAATTGCTTGGTATAAGTGCTAAGTTGCGGTGGCCAACAACATTCGTCAAGCGTTTAAGGGCACCAAGCACTTTCTTTATCCACTGCGATCTGGTTGATAAAGAACAGAACCTGTTCAACGGGAAGCCTTCGACTGTTTTGACTCGATTTGATCTTCGCGGAAAGCCTTTTCAAAAGGTTTTTTTATGAATCAACACAACAGAACATCTTGCGTGACGTCTCGTCTGGCGATTATGTAAACAGCATCACTGTGTCTGTGAGGAATGAGAACAATGACCTTTTTGACTTCAATAACATGCCCCTAGAATTTGAAGTAGAAATAAATTAATATATATATATATATATATATATATATATATATATATACACAAACCATGAGCTCGGCTAACGTGTTGCCATCAGCACCAGAATACAGCGAAACTCAATCGCTTTACCCAGTTTTGCAAAATGGTGAAGATTTTCGTCTCAAGAAAATCTCAGATCTTCAGAAAGAACTTAAATCGGAGGCTAATCACTATAGGCAAGTTTCGAAGAAATGCAAGCGAACACACACCAATGTTCAAGGAACAGCCGTCGGTCTTGGGTTCGTTTCTGCGGGTTTGTCCTCGGCCACCCTCGCCACAGCCTTGACTGGACTGGGGCTTGTCGCAGCGCCACCAATTGCGAGCATCGCCGTCGTTACAGGCTTTTCATCGGCCAGCCTCACTGTGTTTAGCAAGCGGCTCCAGAAAAACATCACGAAACATGAGAAAATATACACACTCGCCATTGCTAAGCGAAACTCTGTCTGTGAGCTGGTTTCAAAGGCTCTCACTGATAAACACATCAGCGATTCAGAGTTCACAATCATATTGCGTGAGGTGGAAAAATATCACGAACTGAAAAATGCGATCCGCTCTGGTGAGAAAAAGACCACCCAAGTAACGCCAGAACTTGAAAAACTCAGAGGCGAGCTTCGCAAAGAAGTCAAGGAAGAGTTTCAAAAAAAGATCAATCGTCTAACCGCTTCTTCCAAATCAGATTTGAAAGATTAAATTCAGGGTTTAATCTACAAATCTTGAAGGGAAAGTCCCGAAACCCTATATATAGCAATGACTTCTCTCAAAGAAATAATTGTCATTCTTCAGATGGCAAATAAAAGATACGATGGGCTATATCAGAAACATAAAGAGTTAAAGATCAAATACAGCTGTCTTTATCAAAAATACATGGCACTGCGAAACAGACTGTTTTGCCAGGACTGCAAAAAACGGTATGAAGAAACAGAACAAGGCGGCTGCTTTGAGCTTTGTGATCTTTGCAGCAACATCGATTGAACATTTGTACTTTTTTAATTATAAACATGACGGCTACTGAGGTTTATATACGCTTCAACGCGCAACTGTCTATCGTCGGGAATATGGATGAAAAAAATAAATACAAGACTCAACTTGATGTCTTGGATCTAAAACACAAACAAGTCACACTGCGAAGCATCTATGACGCTGACTATAAAACCGAACTTCACCGATCACAAATACAAGAGAAACTCCAAATCATCTTTGAAGCTCTTTCTTTGTCTGCTAGACAAGAACTAATCCAGCGATACCGCGAAAACGGGTTTGTTTTCATTCAAAATAGAACAAACGAAAATATAAAATCGTGTCGAGATTGCGGCGACTCTTTTTCCCTCAGACAAATTTCCGCAGAACTTGTCTGCAGAGGATGTGGCCTCATTGAACTAATAGACAGCGCGGCCTTTTCTCGTGTAGACCTTTACAACGGAGGAAACATACATATTGGGCCAAGTTATGGCAAGAAACCCCGAAAGGTAAGGTAAAGGTAAAGTCGCACTCGGGCCACGATGGCCCACACGGCCGGAGCTTAACCGGATTCCGTAGCATGAAGAAACTAGGAATATTGCTACTCCCCCCTGGATGGGATGCTAGTCCATCGCAGGGTTACCCTCAGCATTTTGTCGCCGGTACCCATTTATACACCTGGGTGGAGAGAGACAGTGTGGAGTAAAGTTTCCTGTCTAAGGAAACAACACGACGACAGAGACCACGCTCGAACCACCGACGTTCAGGTTGAAAGTCCGACGCGCCAACCACTAGACCACCGTGCCGCCCACAACCCCGAAAGAAAAGGTCTAAAAAGGCAGTTGCTCAAACTGTTGTCTAAGAAGGCCGTCACTTGCTCTTCGTCTCCGGTATTTACGGTGGCGCAATTTTTCTTAGGGCTGTGATCGATTTCAGCTACTTCTTCAGAGTGCTCGGTTATTTTTTTCGAAGGGTTGCCAAGCTGTCATGAAAGCACTCAACCGATCTTTGAATATTGATCAAAAAATGCGGTTGCTTTCTAACCTGAAGTTCAACAATATCCAGTAGCTTCCAGGCGAAGAAAGCCACTGGTTTCGGGCCTTCTGAATGCTGATTCGAAAACGCTTTTTGCATATTGATACAACGCAAAAACTCCTCGTCTTCGTACTGTTTGCTGAACGACATTCTGACTTTACCGTAAGAGCACCAGATATTTTTCTCCGCGCTGGAAGACATTATTTGCTCAAACAGCCGCGTTGTGTCAAGTGATCCGATATCGATGATTTTGTTTTGATTTCTGGTTATTTTCTGTTGCTAAAAAGATAGCAAATCTCCCACGCGAGTGTTTTGTCACGTTTTGTATTATATTTGTTTCCTCCGTTTATAAACTGATTGTGTGCTAGACTCGGCTCTAACTGGTTCGACGAACACATTCTAAAGTAAGCGTCAACGAAGAGTCCTTTGTTTACTCCTTCCCCGCTGAACGCAAGGCCTGTTTGTACCTGGGAGCTATAATAACTAGGGATTCGATCCATAGCTATTTTGCGCTTGAACGGACACTTGAACGCCAAAAAAACAAAGTTATTGGCTTTGTCTACAAAGTATCCGTCGGGGCTGCATGTAACCTTTCGGTAAAGCGGGTGCTCGCTTGCTAGATTAACCGAGATGCTGTGGCCGAAGACAGAAACAGATTGCTTCTGCTCAAAGTACTTGCGTGCAATCGGCTCAAACAGATTGCCCCAATTGTTATGCATAGCTGCTGGCTGTATTTTCTCGATGAGCAAGCTCTTTGGTGTTTCAAACGGCGAAGCTCCTGTCAAGGCGGGGATCTCTGAAGCACCGATGGTGTTTTGTCTGGCTCTCACCCAGTCGGCGCTCTTTTGTTTCAGACTAGTGCTCCTTTATTTGAGAAAGTTCAAGAACACTTGTGTTGTCGCCATCATTTCTATACAAAGGTTGTGCATTTCTTCAATTGGTAAAAACCACGCAACTCTATTTGAAACATTGCGAGTGGTGTCTTACCTTCGATAAAATCCGTAACAAAGTTTGCATCACGGATCCTGTGTAAAGGATCAAGAGCCTCGAGGCTTAGAGATGGTTTTTGCTCATGCTCTTGTTCTTGCTCTTGCTCTTGCTCGTCAAGCCATGCATTCAGCTCATGCTGGCTGACATTTGAGTTTTCAAACACGTCTCGAACAACCACCGGCGGTGGTGGTGGTGGCAAAACCACCTCATGCACGTGAAAAGCCCGAACGTGTGGGCAGACCTTATTTCTATGATTATACAGCGTTGACAAACACACACTTCGATTGCAGCCAGGGCAAACGAGTTTTAATCGATTTACCTTACAGTAGTAAGTAGAGCGTTGCATATTTGCGATATACAAAGGGTGTACATTTGTTCAATTGGTGATGTATGGGCCTTAGTTGGGGGCCAGGGCTAATGCAATTGAACATTTCATCCGCGGTTTATATACCGATGGTGAGCTACTGGGATTACCTGCCTGTTCTTGTGAGCGACTATATCCAGTTTTTAGCAAACCATAGCCTGCATCGCGAGCGGATGCAAGTCGTTTGCAAATCTATCATCGCGCATGTACGATGGTGCGAGCAAAAAGAACACTGGCTAACGTGCCCCTTTGTATCACAGTTCTCGCAGAGGTGCCCGAAGTGCCTCAACTTCTTCAGTCTTGAGCTTGACATGTCACGGCACAAAGCGCTCTGCCAAGGACCGCTTTCGGGCGGTTGAAACCGGTTACGAGCGGTTGAGCCTTCTTTAGGGACTTGGGGGCTTGGGGGCAACTGAGCGGTTGCAACCGCTTTCGGGCGGTTAAAACTGGTTACATAGCGAGTGAATTTTATTAGGGGCTAATCATTTAACGCTTTATTCGGCCCTGTAACAACTAAAAAAGTATAGGGGCCGGAGTAGTATGTAAGGGATGGGTGAAATACACACTTCGCCTGAAACCCTCGAATAAGGCTTTAACCGCCCTCACGGAGCCCTCCACGGACCGAAGCATGAGGGACGTGGAGGGCTCCGTGAGGGCGGTTAAAGCCTTATTCGAGGCCTTCAGGCGAAGTGGTATTTCACCCATCCCTTACATACTACTCACGACTCTTCCATACAGCAACTCGAATGGTGAAAAACCTGTGGACTCCTGCGCCACTTGACGATAGGCAAATAATATCGGGTTGATGTAGCGGTGCCACTGTTTTGGCTGCTCGCTGCACAATTTTTTTAGCATTTTCTTCATAGATCCATTGAATTTCTCTGTCAGTCCATTGCACATAGGGTGATAAGGAGTTGTGGTAAGCTGTTTAATGCTCAGCAGTCGAGTAACTTCTTTCATACAGTCGGAAACAAACTGCGTTCCCATATCGCTCAGAGTTTGTTCGGGTACTCCTAGACGGCTAAACATATCTACCAGCGCCTCTGCTACAGTCTCCGTATCAATATTCTTCAATGGTACCGCTTCTGGATAACGGGTTGCAAAATCTACCAGCGTCAATATGTACCTGTGTCCTTATTCACTTGGAGGGCTAATGGGTCCGACGAGGTCTATTGCTACTCTCTTGAACGGCATGTCAATCAGCAGCATCGTTTCTAGAGGAACCTTCGGAACGGATCCCTTGTTTACAGTCTTCTGATATACATCACAGGACTTGCAGTGACGCGTCACATCACCTTGAATTCCTGGCTAATAAAACGCACTCTGAATTTTGTCAGTCGTTTTCTTTATACCCATGTAGCCTCCCATGATTGATCAGTGGGCCACTTCCATTATTTGACGTCTCAAAGGTTCTGGTACCATAACTTGTTTAATCGGCTTGCCACTATTAACGTAAGGATGCTTGTAAACGCGGTGGAGTATCCCGCTCTTTTCCTCAAAAGAGATCTCCGCCTGACCTTTTAGCATAGCCTCACCTCGGTCCCAGTACTTTCGCTAGCTCTCATCTGCACGTTGCATCTGTTTAAGCTTCTCTCTGTCTACGATAGGACTTTCAGAGCTACTCGGAACCTTTAAAGGAACACGTTCTCCCTCTTTCTCGGCTTGACTCCTTGTGGTTACTGCACATGCTTCCTGCCAGCTTGGGTCTGGGTCTTCTGCAGCTCTTGCCCTTTCACGAAGGTGAATGGCAAGATCTTTAGGACAAGCGTCGATAAACTGCTCTTTAACAATTAAGTCAGTTAAGCCATCAAACGTCCGTTCGGTCTTAGAGAAATCAAGCCAGCGCAGCAAATAGGTTTTCAATCTGACGATAAACTGATCAGGGCTCTCGTCCGTCTTAGGCTTAGACGCTCTAACGTTAGGTCGGTAACCATCCTCCGTTAAATCATACCTCTTCATCAATGCTAACTTCATCGTGTCATAGTTAGGATAGAGTATCATTGTGTGTTGCATTGGTGGCTGTGGATAGTTAAACCTACATTGACTTTTGGTATTCTTACGACATGAATGTGAATTTCTATGTACTTGTCTATTGACTAAATTCTGTAGTTCAGGATTGTCTGCTGGCTTGTGACAAGTTATGATCTTATCAATATAAGCTGCCAATTCTACATCATTTTCAACTTGAAACTGTGGAGCTCCTTGAAGCCATATTGGCATGTGTGTATGAGGCGACCCCCTCTGTTGATATTTTACACGATAAAACCAGTCTGATATTGTCCCTAAAGGTTCAGCAGAACTCAACAGAAAGTTCGTTAAAAATTGATTCACTTGATAGTCAGTGTCTAGCACATGTTACTGCATCGCTTTGTATTAAGCGACACCCGTCTTCCCAGTTAAAGTTCTCTAGCTCTTCATCAGTATACTGTTTGTGATCAACAAGTTGACCAAGTACCCTAAGTAGGTGTAGCCACTGCGTTTCTGTAGATGAAAAATTACAAAATAGGGTAGCATGACCTAATTGTCTTATCATTGCAAAGAGGTCTTTTTTCGCTTTTTCAAAGTATGGAGGTGATCCACGTAATGAATTTAGGAATTTATACCCCTCATCAAGTCGAATTAATCTATTTAATGCTCCCTGTTGTTTTAATTGCCCTGCACTGATCTTTTTGTCACTGCGTTTACACTTTCTAAGGGCAATATGTGACTTCCCTAAAAGTATTTTCATTAGCAACTTTTTTGCTTTGTAAAAAATATTTTCAACACGCATTGCAGCTTGTCTTTCTGACCGTCTTAATTCTGATTTAAAAATATCACTATAATAAACTTTGACTTTTCGTAGGTTACTTTCGGGTCGTGCTTGACCAAGAAATATTCCAGGATATGCCAGCTCTTCACAATATTTTTCCCTAAATACACTCAGTGGTCTGTTGCCTTCAGCTGGAGCAATATTAAGAATATGTTGCTGTTCACTTTCTTCTAAAATGCTAGCTGCTGTAAACATAGTGTCAGTAACACCTGCAGGTATTACTTCTTCATCTTCACTCCAATCAGCTTTGTCTACTCCGTCAAAATCATTATTGTCATTGTTTTTATTGACTGTGGCAGATTCCAACTGTGGATTGCCAATCTCACTATCATTTTCATCTCGTCAAAATTTTCAATATTGTATTTATTGACCCAGTCATCATCAAATACAATACCTTCATCTCTATAAAAATTACTATTGTGTATTAGCCACTTTGCTGCTTGAACCACCTTATGTGGTCTAACATCTAATGACAATGCTGAACTTTTGTATTGCAACTTCCGTTTTAAATTGACTTTGATTGTACCAGTCTAGCTTTGTAACCGTGGTAACATGCTTACTGTATGAGTCACATCTGCAGGAACATTAACAATATTGCCATGTAACTTAAGCTGTCTTCCTCTTGGAGCTTGCATCAGTTTTTGGAATGCAATTCTTGGTGCTAGTAGTCTACACTCTAATTCATTCAGGTCAAAGAATTCAGGTTTCCCTGGAAACACCATACCATTTGCTATAGCACATGGTGGGACTTTGTTTTTAACTAAATGGCTGTGACATTTTCTGCAAACCCATTCTTTGCTTTTTTCTCTAGAGATGCATTTTTTGTCCTATAATTTCTCTGGTTCTCATTGCGTTTTGCTTTTTTATCTGGAGATGCATTTGTTGTCCTATAATTTCTCTGGTTCTCATTCCGCTTTGCTTTTTTTCTCTGGAGATGTATTTGTTGTCCTATAATTTCTCTGTTTTTCATTCCGTTTTGCTTTTTTCTCTGTAGATGCATTTGTTGTCCTATAATTTCTCTGGTTCTCATACCGCTTTGCTTTTTCTCTCTGGAGATGCATTTGTTGTCCTATAATTTCTCTGGTTCTTATTCCGTTTTGCTTTTTTCTCTGGAGATGCATTTGTTGTCCTATAATTTCTCTATTTCTCATTATGTTTTGCCTTTTTTTTCTGGTGAGATATTTGTCATTCTGTATTGTCTCATGTACGCAGCCCTTTTCTGTCGTCTCTCTCTATTATTGTTTAATTCACAAGTTTCTGTTATTTTGTTTTGATTTGTGGATAAATTACCATTGCAGGAGTTAGCCACATTTCTATCACTTTCTGTATCTAGTGATTGGGTATCGTCACCTTCCATTGGATCATTTAATACTGATGTACTAAAATGGTCCTTGTCAATTTGATTTGAATTTTGACAACACAATGCTGAACATGAGGAGACATAGTGTACTTGACCTATGTGTCCTACGTATATTGACAGTGTTCTCCGGTGCTCAATACCATTCGTACGTAAAAGGTCTCGAACTCTTCGGAAACAAACTGGGGACCATTATCTGTCCCCAATGAAAATGGTAAACCGAATCTAGCAAACATGGGTGCAAGTACTCTCTCTCCCGTAGGTAGGGGTCCTAGTAGATCTGCTCCACAATCCTGCCAAGGAGCGTTTGGAGGTAAGACACGGGACATCGGCTCAGGAGGGTCAAATCCAGAAGTGACTTGGCAGTCATGGCAAACCTTACAGAACTTCTCTACATCCTTGTCCATTGCCGGCCACCAAACTTTACTACAGAGTCGATACTTCGTTTTGAATACGCCCTGACGTCCCTCGTGTGCCATCTGAACCACCTTGTCTCGTTGGCTCCTGGGTACCACGATCATTGTTCCACGTAGCAGGAGCTCGCCATAGATGCATAGTTCATCCTTGACATGTGCATACCATGGAAGTGTACACTGGTCCCAGTTCCCTGACTTCACATACCCCTTCACCTTGGTCAATTCCTCGTCATCATAGGACGCTTCTTCGATTTCCTTCGGCGACAAAGCAACAGGTACAGCGCTCTCTATAATGGCTCTAACAAAATCGTACTCTTCTCCATGGTCCACTTGCTCCAAGGAGTTCAAACGGGATAGCGCATCAGCTATATTCGTCTTGCCGGGGCGGTACACCACCTTAAAACCGTACCCTTGTAGCCTTTAAACCCATCTCTCAATTCGGGCGCAAGGTTTTGAAGTGCGCGAATAGATGCACTCTAGAGGTTTGTGATCCGTTTCCAACTCAAAACGTTGCCCAGACACATACATGCTGAACCGTTCGCATGCCCAAACCAAAGCTAACGCATTTTTTTCTCCGTCTGACTATAGCGTCGTTCTACATCAGTTAAGCTCCTGGACGCATACGAGGTAACTCTCCATATCCCTCCCTGCTGCTGGGTGAGAACTGCCCCTAAGCCTACTGCGGATGCATCAGCAACAATTCGTGTCCTGCAGCCAACCTTAAAGTAGGCCAGTGTCACAGTCTGAGTGATTAGACGTTTTAGCTCCTGAAAGGCCGTTTGCTGTTTTTTTTACCCCACTGGAAGGTGACGCCCTTTCTGGTCAACTCTTGAATGGGCTTGGCCTTAGATGCTACGTCTGGCATGAACTTTGAGGAATACTGGACAAGACCCATAAACTATCGTACTTCACTCGCGTCCTTGGGAGCCCTCGCGTCTCTAATAGCCGCAATCTTCTCTTCGCTTGGATTGATGCCATCGCTGGTCAGCTCATGACCAAAGAACGTGAGCTTTGACAGTCTAAATTCGCATTTTTTTGTATATAAAGCAAAAGACACGAACAGCCCAACCTAAAATCACAAACCGAGAATGAACGAACGGAAGAGCAACCAAAATGACGCACCAAAAAACAGAGCACAACTGAAAGGACAGCTGAAACTATGAATCTCCGAACGACAAGGCGGCCGCCACCCGAACGTAAAAACCCGCAAGCAACAAAGAGAAGGACTGAACGAATCCCTTGTGCTAGAAGAAAAAGAATAGTGACAAAGAAAGAGCCCTTAAAATGTGGCTTAAGTTAACATTTATATTAAAACATTAGAGTTTCACCCTAAATGTTTTAATACCTGTTGCAAACCTTTAATTTAAAATGTTTGGACTAATGGGCGAAATAGTTTGTTTGCGCCAAACCGCAACTTACAACAAAAGGTCCAACTTTGTTTATGTAAAAAATAACAGACACGAACAGCTCAACTCCAAATCGAAAACCGAGAATCAACAAACGGAACGACAGCCAAAATGACGCACAGAACATCAGGGAACAATTGACAGTTCAACTGAACCCATGAATCACTGAACGACAAGATGACCGACAACCGAACGCAAAACCAGCAAACGAAAGAGAGAAGGACTGTACGAATCCTTTATGTTAAACAAAAAATAATTTAGCATAGAAAGAAACCTTAATATGTGGCAAGTGCTATCATTTATATTAAAACAGTAAATCACAAGATTTTGACCCTAAATGTTTTAATGCCCGATGCAAGCCTTTAATTAGTTTATAAAAGTTTGGAATAGTGGGCGAAATAATTCGCTTGTGCCAATCCGTAAAAACACCAAAAGGTGACAAGGTCCCACTTTGTTTTTGTAAAATGTAACAGATACGAACAGCTCAACTCAAAGTCAAAAACCGAGAATCAACGAACGGAACGACAGCCGAAATGACGCACAGATCATCAGGGAACATTTGACAGTTCAACTGATCCCATGAATCACCGAACGACAAGATGACCGACAACCGAACGCAAAAACCAGCAAGCGAAAGAGAGAAGGACTGAACGTAACCGTAAAAAACACCAAAAAGTCAAACTTGAAATTGAAAACTTAAAACTAAAATGGAAAAACAGAAAGAAGCTAAAAGTTGAACGAAAACGGAATAATTTAGTGATAAATTTTGAGTTTTGAATAATCAGTTTTACCTAAACATTAAAATGCATAAATATGCACTTTAGTGAGCTCACTAAAAACTTATTAACAGACAACATAGATTGATAATATGGAAAATTCAATATCTGCTCAGAAGGTCTGTCATTCTCGTCAGGGGCACAGTGAACAGACCTGGTAGAGAGATTAATTTATAGCCAATTAATAGATTAATTTGTTTCCATTGTAACGATAGTCAGCACTGTAACGATAGGTTTTAAGCGTGTTCTGCGGAGATAAATCTTGATAACGCGCGTCGATGCGCTGGACTGGAAAAACGATTGAACGTCGGTTGAACTGTGATATTTGGCGGGGGGGAAAGCTCGGTGAGCACACAACTTAGCAGCGTGGCACTCGTCACAAAATGCCAGAGGTACACGGTCGTTGTAACTCGTCCGTAAGTGAAGCAGAAAACGGTGGAACAGAACTGGAACTCTTCAACGTTTATTCGTGGTCTTCACACGTATACACTATAACACTCATGGGTAACTCGGACATCATGTTGGGACAATTCGGAGGTAATTCAAATTGTACAATGTGCAAGCTTGCTTATATGTGCTCTCGATATGCTAATACAGTTCAAATAAAGTTCGGTAAGCCTTTCAACTAAAATTAGGTTTACAGCAGAGTAAATAACTAAGATGACCATTATTAAAAATACGCTCTTGGAAAGGATATTCAATGCAGCTGAAAACACCTAAGTCCTTCCAGAATATTGCGCTGAACTAAAGTAATTATTACTAATTTCCTGATTTTAAGTCATGTTTACAATGAGTTGATTATGAACGGAAAGTTGAGGAGACTAATGTTTAAACAGCTTTCTTTTCCAATTTCGAAAAGCAATAACGATCGGAAACTTTTGATCTAAAAGTAATAACAAAAAGTGTCTTATAAACAAGTCTGAATAAACTTACATTTTAACAAGGATTTCACATCTACGAGGTATTTACATGGGAAAACTTAATTCTAAATGACACTAAATATGAATACTTTTTGGTTTGAGTTCCTTTTAAATATTATAAGGATATAATGGTCGTGACACCTCCCACCTTTAATTGAAAGCCTCCTGGCTTTCGAAAAATAACATATGATAAGATTTAGTAAATGATAAATGATTAGATTCTGATAGGGCCTTTAATCGCCGAAATCGCACTTGTAATACTTGTAATACTGGTGCAACACAAATGTCGTATATTGATACGCCTACGAAGCATGAATTACTGGTAATGGCTCTTCTGTTGCAAACGTTATGTGACTTCTCTTGAATATGACACGGATAATTCAGTTTGAGCTATATCTTTACTAGTGTTAGTTTATCATGATGACTGTGGACGGGCTTTCACTGTTTCTCGGCGTTTAACTTCTCTTTGTTCCTGTGCTCGAGTAAGTCGATATGCATCTCTGGTGGCAAGAATTGGGCACTGTATTGATTGCTGTGGTGATACTGGGATCCGTTTTAGGCGGACGGGAGCGAGGAGGAACAGGAACCGTGAACTAGGATCTGAATCTGCTCGTACGTCGGTGGTTGGCCAGTATTCGTTGAATTCAAATGAAGGACTTAACTTGCTATACTCCGCATTCACTGAGTGGGTTTCTATGGGTAATGCATATGTCGATTTGTAGTTGGTTTCTAAACTGGCACGACCATGTGACATCAGCAAAAGGATGATAAGGAATTTGAGAAAGAAGCTGTCGGCCTTCTTACACTGTTGAACAATAGTACCAGAGTAACGAAGAAACCCGGTTAAAGATGCGGGTGGTGATTTCTTAGCATCATTGTCTGTGGTAGCTGAGTAGGTTAGGCTAGCCAGGGGACTTGACTGTTTTGTTTCTACGGGCGGCTTGACTGGACTGTGAGTTTTGCCTAGCTTTGTTTTGCTAGCAAAGTTAATGACATTATCGGACAACACAAAATCTCTATTAGGTATTGTAGGTGGCCTGATTCGAGAAAAAACGTCGATTCCTTTCTGTTTAATGGCTCGTCCTCGTAATGGGCCAAGCTTCTTCTGATCTAGTGGTTGAGTTGACTTGACTTCAAAGGTGTCGGAGTGGTAATTTGCTTCATTGACTGCTTGATCCGTGACAAGGTGGGGCCTTTTGGTAACTGTTGGTTTCACGTTTTCCAACCTGAGGTTTTCTTCGACTTTGGAGGGCGTTACAATTACTTTTGTCGAAGTACTTGGCTTGCAGTCGGTGTAAACTTCCAGTCGAATGATTATCTCCTGTTTGTTTTTTACTGTGGAGTTTTGGTCTTCGGACGGAATTGCGATTGAAGTAGTATCGGGATCAGGCATAACTTCGCTCTTTTGCTCGTTTCTTGTGGCTTCTTTCTTCGTTGTTGAACTATCTAGTTCGACCGCTTCGAAGGTGTTAATCGTTGGCACTTCCGTATTCGCAGTTATCGGTGGTTGACTTCGTCTTGCATAATAAACCTTTTCAGCTGGCGCTTCTTGCTTACTCTGCTTGTGGTGCTGTTTGTTCTTTGAAGAAACTGAGTTTGTAGGCTTGTCCAACTTGGTAGTATTCACAGCGTCACAATTTTGTTGCATTTGTGCTTGGTTGGTCTGAACTTCTTTGTTTTGTGTGGTGGATGTAGAAGCAGGTCTTTGCGGCGCCTGATGTATACACGAGGCAATTACTTTTTGCTCTTTAGAAGACTCGATTCCCATGGCGGCGATTCGCGGGCCTAACTGTTGGTGTGATGGGACGTTTTGCGGCCTGTAATCCTGGTTTTTTTGTTCGTCTCGCGAGTAACAACTTTGTCTGACATGACCAATTCGACCACAGATTTCACAAACCGGCCGTCCTTCACGAGTTTGGACTCTCGGCTGTTCTTGTCTATTGTTCCGGGAAGCGTAAACCCGCATGAATCCATCCATGCGTGCTTGTAATTTGCGAATCTCATCAAACATGCGAGATGCGTCTGTGACGTTGTAACCTTCATAGGGTGCAGGGATCCTTTCTCGAGGAGGTGCAGGATTTATATGGGCTGCTTTGAGACGGCGATTTTCCTCTCGTAAACGGTTTATCTCGTCACTGTCACCAACTCGTGGGTTGTTTTCTCTTAAAGTGGGATACTGATATGCAGCGGGTTTCCTGGAAGTCTGTCATTAAGTTGGCGCATTTGATCTTGCATAGCGCATAGGGTATCAGCAAGATTTTGTGATGGTCTTGGATGGTAGGCTGTAACAGTCTCATTTCCAGTGCTGATTTTTAGGAGACGATTCTCTTCCCTTAAACGGCGAAGTTCTTCTGATTCACTACTGCAAGTTGGCCGATAAGCTGCAATCTTAGGTTCTGTAACTGCGGTCTCTCGTGGACGACGTCCAACTATGTTCATAATTTGTTTTACATCTGCTTCAAGGCGTGTCAGTTTATCGTTAAGTCCGGGGGAGGACTGGGGCGCGTACTGATAGGCAGAGATAGTGGCTTCCGGCTTGACGGGTCCTTTAGTAGCCATAGCTGACATCATGGTATTTAACTGTTGTTGTATATGAGCAATAGCGTTGTTGCCTTGTGATTCTTTAAGTGATTGTTGGACCGTTTGAGTTAAACGGGCAGAATTTTCCGCTTCTCTAAAGGTCCTCGGTTGCCGCATTAAAACTTCCCTTTGGGTATCTGCGTGTAGGCCTTGGGTAAAAAACCATTCCTTAATGTCCTCGGAAACTTGGAACAGCAAACAACAACAGCACATTGCGGTGGTTGGGTTCTGGCCCCAAAATCGTCCATTTATTAACAAACATAACAAACCCTAGTATAATACAGTACGGCTATACACATGTACATATCCGCTTCATGAGGAGTTTCTAGGCATATTCAAAAGTAGAATGAGAACAACCATCCGAAAGTTTAAAGCTCGATTACGTTGAAGAATCGACACAAAGGTGCCAGAACCACAATGGCTAAATATCCGTTACACATTACTTTTAAACAACCTAATTGTCATATATTTGAATACCAAAACCCAGGACCTCCCTCGTCCATAAGGAAATCATTTCTCTTTCCGCTACTTATTCATTGCATTCATAATACGCTAAAAGAGAAATGAAATTCCTTAATGTCCTCGGAAACTTGGAACAGCAAACAACAACAGCACATTGCGGTGGTTGGGTTCTGGCCCCAAAATCGTCCACACAAGGCGAAAGCATAGTTCAAAAGAAAGCTAGAGTCAAACTTTGAGGGCCTTGGATACTGACAGAAGAGTCTCCCTGCGGTCCCTGGTATATCGGTTCCTCGATGCGTTGGATCTCGATCTTCCATGTGCAGAGATGAGACGGTCTGATATGCCACGTTCCGAAGCCGCAGAAGCGCCACCAGATCTTAAGCTGTGTAAGCCATAGTATTCGGGGTCCAACCTAATGGCTGCAAATGCGGCAACAACTTGCGTCCTAGGTTTGTGGTAGGACAGCTTGCTATCCCTGCAAAATTGGCGGGAACCTGAGCCTTGAATAACACGGAACAGCGGACCAGCGGACAATGCAGAACGCTCCAACAGACTCTCGGCCAAGCCAACTGAACAAGTGCGAAGGCCAGAGCGGGCAATAAAAATATTCTGACCCTGGTGGAACTGGTTGTTCTTACGTTTCTCTAGAAAAATTGACATGTGAGTAGGGAAGATGGTCAGATTATCGACGCAAATCTCACTAAGATCGCTCCATCTCAGGAACCCACAAAAGCCAACGGCAATTTACGCAACAGTCTGAAGGTCGGACAGTAGGCAACCCGGTTGAGCAAACTTGTCCACAATATCCCTAACGTTAACAGGGGTAAGCGGTCTTTTCTTAGCCACAGGACGTGCCAACAGACGCTTAGCCGAATCGACGACTTGCACAACCAAAGGGTGAGACGCCGGATCCATCAATATGGCTTTCTTTTGGGCCCATGATACTCCATAAAGAGCTGCAACTACAGGACTGGGCGTGCGTGATTTTCCCAGAATGTCGGACAGATGCAAGGCGACATGAAAGCCATTTGCTGGGAGGGTCGTGCAACCGAAGCGTGTAGCCCACGCACACCACCGCTTCAACTCTCGACGATATTTTATCACCGTTGAAGTGGCGCGGTCGTGAAGAACGATGTGTGGCAAGGCCCCAGCCAGTCAATTAAGGTAAGGCGCCAACATGAGCGCCGACATGAGGCGCCGACATGAGCACATGTGAACCTAAGGAACAACGAAGTACCATAAGTCAGGGGTTGGAGCATCACCGGCTATACTTGAAATAGACGGGGCAACAAAATCAAATCAGCTACGAAATCGCACGTAAATCCATGATAACTGATACACTCGCAGTGACTACGAAAAGCGAGGCGTCCTAGCAACGTAAATGAGAATAACAACCATACAGGGCAAAGCCAAAATGGCCTCCACTATCGAGTGGGGAACCTCGATCCTCGATGTATGACCAGGGCGTCCCTGAAACCATCAATAGCAAGCAATAGCCGTCATAGGCCTCCACTATCGAGTGGGGAACTTCGAGCCACGATGTATGACCTGACCGTTCCTGAAACCATCAATAGCAAGCAATAGCCGCCATAGGCCTCCACTATCGAGTGGGGAGCTCGAGTCTCAAAGGATAACTGATCCAACAATAACCACTTGCCCCCGATGCAAGGGGGACAACAAGTTTCCTGATAAATAACTACTGAATAATAACCTGCCTCCACTGTCGAGTGGGTGAAATCTCTAATACTAACACGGCAAACATAGATAGTAGCAGTCACGCCCCTATCAAGTGAGGCAAACTCAGAATTGTTTCTCTGATTGGTCCGGTAAATGAGGGAACGTCAACTTAACAGCCAGCCAAACGCATACTAGCCACCGACAAGAATCGTGACATAGGGTCCATCACGGGCCACACGTACTACGCCGCAATGCACAGGGCGAACGATAAGTAAACCAGAGCTAACTTGAGTCCAGTCAGAACTGCGTGGACGTTTAAGAACCATGGCTTTCATATGCTTTTAAGACCTGGAGCGCCACAAACACGAGATCCACACGCTAACAGTAGACAATTCGTAAGACCAAAATCCTGCAGTTCGGGGTTCCATAGCCAAACAAGTCGGTCTTGGCTGAACCTGGAAGGAACGTCTCCGAATGCAATGGAATATCCTTGACGTCCTTAATAAAACTGTTAGCAGCACCACCGTCGCTGAAAAACAGTGGCCACCAGGGCGCCGAAGGCCAAAACGGGATAATCGTTGTTCCAACTTCGTGGCAATGAGTCATGTGATTGAGCACTCTGGGGATGAGAATTATAGGAGGGACTAGCCAATTGTTCTCCCCCTCAAAGGTGCAGGTGAAGGCATCGACGCACTCGCATCCAGGTGACACAGCCATCTAGAGCAAAAACGAGGAAGCTGTTTTGGAGCGATAGCTAGCAAAGCGGTCCACCGTATGAGGGCCCCACATTAAGTCCAGCTCCCGAAAATGTAAGGGATTGAACATCCAATCGTCCGTTTCCACCACTCTCGACCAATAGTCAGCCTTTGAATTCGAATGACGCGGAATCCATTCGGGATAGAGTCTGATACCATGTTGGCGACAAATTGCATAGATCCTGACAGCTTCCTTTTGCAACAGCTCCTTGTTGCTGCCCAACCACATGACGGAAACAGTACTCTGATTGTCAGATCTATGCTTGCACTTCTTATTAGATAGATAGGATGCAAATGACTCCGAAACAAGCCTCGCAGCCTTTAAATCTCGATAAGTTGAACTTTGCAAACGGTCCGTCTCGTTCCACGCACCACGGGAAGTGACATCACCAAGCTGCACTACGTAGCCACCCCAGCCATAGCTGCTAGCATCCGAATACGTGATAACGTCAATGCGAGGGGACATATGCCAAATAAGCTGGCCAACGACCTCTGAAAAGTTGCTAATCCAAAACTGGAGTTCATCATGGGCTTCCGAAGAAAGAGTAATGACTTCACTTAAATAATTCACACTTCTGTGCCATATAAAGATGCCTCGTAAACAACCGCGACACTGGCCCCAAGGCAAGCCCCATTGAAATAATAAGTCCAGTAACCCGGGCGACCATACGAGCAGAAATCCTCTGTTGTGAACTCAGAATATGGAACAAGAGGTCCAGTAAGGCATCCATTTTCTTCTGTGGTACAAGAAATAAACCTTGCTGTAAATCGATGACATAATCCAAAAACTCTCCAACTTGACGAGGGGTATAAAATCACTTTTCTCCTCATTAATGAGAAGACCACAGTCATTCAAGTCCTGTCGCACTGAAAATGCCAGTTCACCGCAAGTGGAAACTGAGGAAGAAACGCCAAAGCCATCATCCAAATATAACAATGTGCGCTTGCCCCCACCACTCCAATGTTTGGCTAGAGGCCGAAGAACTTTCGTAAATATAAAACGCGCGGTCGCTAAACCAAATGGAAGAGATGTAAATACAAAGTACTTCAGAACGTCCGAAAAGTCAAAGCAGAAACCTAGGTATTTCAGGTGTTCCCCACCAACATTGATGTGATGGTAATCATTCTTTAAATCGAAGGTGAAGAACCAATCACCCATGCTGACAAGTTGACATAAGTCCCGGAGATCCTCGTACTTAAATTTCTCGACATGAAGATGTGAGTTCAAGTATCTGAGATCCAGAATTAAACGCAGCTTGCCGTTCTTATTAGGCACAACTCCTAGTGTACTACAATTAAAACAGCCAAATCCACAGCCCGTACTTCAATAACAGAACCCGCTTGAATAAGCTCCACAATTGCACGCCGCACAAACGAAGCATGATCCACTGCACTCCGATGATTTGGAAGAGAAACATTCTTCGGCTCTGAAGTCAGAGGTAAATAATAACCGTCCCTGATAACATCCAATATCATACGGGAAGCCCCAATCGAGGCCCAAAACGATAAGTGTTTACGCAGACGACCCCTTACAAGGCCTGTTGGAACATCCTCTTCAAATTCACAGGCAACAGCAAGGTCGGGATCAATAATTAGAACATCAGAATCAATTTCGCAGGACTTGCCCTGCTCGAATCACCTGTTAGTTGACACCTGAGTCACGCAATCTCGTTCCGTTCAACATGTCCTGGTTTGCGCACCGGAAGCAACGCGGAATCGACAATTTCCTGTCCGTATTTGGCACAACCACACGCCGGTCCGAGGAGGTAGAAGACACGGGCAAAATCTGCGACCTAGGAGCGACCCTGGTAGACTTAGCCGTAAAAAATCTAGCACGAGCAGTGCGGCGAGATTTGGCTTGCTCTCTCTCCGATTTGGACTTCTCCTTGACCTTTGCGAAGGCGTTTGTCATCCTGGTCATTGTCGGCGATCGGATCCGCAACATACTGATTTACGGTTTCCCAGCCATGCTTATCCGCCATCCTAATTAATTTATTTCTCTCCTTTACAAGTAACAAACCTTTCTCAGCCAGTGTACGAGCTTCCAACAATGTGTTCGAGACGGCAATGTCGCTCAATTTCTCCTCCGCAAAGCAGTTAAAGTCATATTGCTTCTTAGTTCCCTTACGTTTCCACTCAAAATCGTCATCGTCAATTACTCTCTTCCGCTTGAGCGCTCGCAGTTCCATGCGAAGCTGTCCCAGTTCCTTTGTGCTGTGGGCGATCGCTTGCTGTTGAGTGGCAATAAGTTATTTCGCCCAAGATGGCGGCGACTCATCCGCACATTTACGAGAAGTTCTTCCAACCAGGACTTCGCTATCGTCTCCACTATCCGCAGAAATCTCGACATTTGAAACTCCAGAGTGGTCGAACTCCTCGGAAGCAAGTAAAAACAGGCGCTAAACTCGGCTGATCCCGCTCATCGTCATAGACGTCCGGAAATTCGCTGAAACAGTGCTCGAAGCTGCGGCCATTATTGATCGAATGTCTTAGACTAGAACGCATTCTGGAACGAGTGACGGGTCCTCGAGACGTTGAAGCACGAGGTGCAGTTACTCCGGATGTGTTTCTAGGCATATTTAAAGTAGAATGACAACAACCATCCGAAATTTTAAAGCTCGATTACGTTGAAGAATCGACACAAAGGTGCCAGAACCACAATGGCTAAATATCCGTTACACATTACTTTTAAACAACCTAATTATCATATATTTGAATACCAAAACCCAGGACCTCCCTCGTCCATAAGGAAATCATTTCTCTTTCCGCTACTTATTCATTGCATTCATAATACGCTACAAGAGAAATGGAAGACTTTTTCTTCCTCAGTTAGGTCAAGGCTATCGAAAATGTGTTGAAGATCTTCTATATACTTGTCTAGAGGCTCGTTTGGCCCCTGTTTTCTAGCAGATAATTTCTGTCTCATACGCCATACTCTATCCTTCGAGGAGAAACGTTCGCGTAACATGTTGTAGAGAGTTTCAAAATCATCCTTGTCATTCGTAGGAAGTGAACGGAAGAATGACTCGGCTGGACCTGCTAAGTGCAAGGCAAGTTCAGCCAACGCAGCTTTACTTTCGGTCCTAATACGACGGCGTTCTAAGTGAAGGCGAAATTTCTCCATCCATCGTTCAAGGTTTTCGCTTTCGTATCCGTGAAATAAAGTCGGTTTTATCGTGTCCGTTAGACCTGGGGAGGAATAATTTCGATCCATTTCCTGGGCTGCGTCGGTAAGTCGGCCCAACTGTTGCTGTAATTCTGTTATGGATTGTTGTAATCCTTCCAAGGTACTTGTATCCATTGTGGGTCTGGCTAAATCTTCTTCGCTTGAGTTTCCGTTGCAAGCTAATAAGTGTTGCTGTCCTTCGGATTGTTCGTTGTTTTCTGTAGTTTCTTCTTGATTGTTATTAAATAACTTTCTTGAGGTTTTTGATACGGAAATTAGAGGCGTATTTTCTTCGAATGAATCTTCTGAGTCGCTTTCGTCGCCGGTATGATTTGAACTTGATTCGCTTGACGTACTTGTTCTTTCGGCGCGCGGCCTTACAACTGATTCTGGATTTCCGTTTGAGGCGTTTATTTCGTGTAAAATTGACGGTGATGCTGATCGATCTGTGTTCTGTGAGGTATGATACTCGATTTCAACTTCGGATGCGTTGATTCTGCTTGAATTATCCGTTGTTTCTTGTTGGCAAAGGTGACACGGCTCAAGATTTTCGTCTACTTTTTCTTGGTTGTACTGACTGCAATATTCGGTTTCGTGTTCTGATAATTGTTGATCTTCGGCGGATTTCTTCTGGGACGATCCAGAAATTGCACGGAATCTTTGACGTAAATTGTAGTAACCTTTGGGACCACACTTTTTCATAAGGTTTAAATGAATAAACCTTCTTTCTCTTCTTTTTTTTTTTTGTTTTGCTACCGTGAGATAGCAAAGTTTTTTTTTCTTTTGCGGTGTAAAACAAGTAAGTTCTGTCTTCAAACAAATGGTTTAAGTCCGTGGACAAATATTGAACGATGATAATCTTCGTGGATAAATAGTAACTACTTGCGATTAAACACCACTTCGCAAGTAAACTCGAAATTCAAATGTAGTAAACGATACTCGGAAAATAAATCTTTTCCGAGGGAATTACCTCAGTTGAAAGTTCCTTTCTTGACCTGTTTCCCGTCTTCGCTGTTTTCTACGGAGTAGAGATACTGCCCGTGTTCTCCACCACTGTAACGATAGTCAGCACTGTAACGATAGGTTTTAAGCGTGTTCTGCGGAGATAAATCTTGATAACGCGCGTCGATGCGCTGGACTGGAAAAACGATTGAACGTCGGTTAAACTGTGATATTTGGCGGGGGGAAAGCTCGGTCGTTGTAACTCGTCCGTAAGCGAAGCAGAAAACGGTGGAACAGAACTGGAACTCTTCAAGGTTTATTCGTGGTCTTCACACGTATACACTATAACACTCATGGGTAACTCGGACATCATGTTGGGACAATTCGGAGGTAATTCAAATTGTACAATGTACAAGCTTGCTTATATGTGCTCTCGATATGCTAATACAGCTCAAATAAAGTTCGGTAAGCCTTTCAACTAAAATTAGGTTTACAGCAGAGTAAATAACTAAGATGACCATTATTAAAAATACGCTCTTGGAAAGGATATTCAATGCAGCTGAAAACACCTAAGTCCTTCCAGAATATTGCGCTGAACTAAAGTAATTATTACTAATTTCCTGATTTTAAGTCATGTTTACAATGAGTTGATTATGAACGGAAAGTTGAGGAGACTAATGTTTAAACAGCTTTCTTTTCCAATTTCGAAAAGCAATAACGATCGGAAACTTTTGATCTAAAAGTAATAACAAAAAGTGTCTTATAAACAAGTCTGAATAAACTTACATTTTAACAAGGATTTCACATCTACGAGGTATTTACTTAGGAAAACTTAATTCTAAATGACACTAAATAGGAATACTTTTTGGTTTGAGTTCCTTTTAAATATTATAAGGATATAATGGTCGTGACACCATTTACTGTCAACCCCAATTCACTCAGCCTATCTAGCACCGCACAGAGACGTCTATCGTGTTCTTCCACGTCACAACCATGAACAATGAGATCGTCTGCGATGTTTGCAACTCCAGCACAACCCCTTAGCACATATCTGATGATTTGCTGGTATTTCTCCGGTGCCGACGTCAAAAAAAATCAAAATCAAATCAAATCAATTTATTTAAGTGTCAAAGTATTTAGTACGCGAGTACTAATTGTGGACACTTTCCAGATCTAATTGGAACATCAACCGCTAATAACGATAAAGCCCTCGGTGCGTGACGTGGCAACTTTCTTCACTGAGTAGAATCTGGTGGAAATCCCACTTGAGATTTATCTTGCTGAACACGGTACTACCGTTCAAGTCGTGTAACAGCTCCTCGATGGTTGGAATTGGGTGTCGTTCACGGATGATTGCTTCGTTCGCACGGCGCATGTCTGCACAGACCCTTACGTTACCATCACTTTTAGGAACAACCACCAACGGTGAAATCCTACTGACGGCCCCTCTGGCACTTCCTCTATAATGTCGAGCTCCAAAAGTTTATCCAGCTTTGCATCCACCTCCTCCTTAACCCGAACGGTTTTCTGCGTACGTGCTGCGCCACAGGCTTCACAGACTCGTCAATGTGTAGCTTGAGCTCGTAATCCTTCAAACGACCGACACCGCTAAACAAGTGCTTGTATTTCTCTTTGATATCACCCTCCAATTGTCCATCGCCAACGCTGTTCGCCTGAAAAGGACTGATACGCAGCAGACTTAGCACCTCAGCGGTTTCCCCGCCCAATAGCGTTCGACCATTGCCTTTAACCACGACAAAGTCAGCCCTGCTACCTTTATCCATCCCAGCTAGCGTGACATCTGCTGTAAACGTTCCCAGGGTCGGTAAAGGTTCCGTACTACCGTAAGCAAAAAGGTCTCTTGCAGACTTGCGAGACTCACATTTAATCCCTTTCTGCTTTAGCAACTCCCGGGTCTGCTGTCCCACAACATTACAGGTAGCTCCTGCATCGATGAGGACATCAGGTAGGTCTACACCACCAACGACCAACGTCACCAAATCACCACTTTATTCCTTGTGACCAGTCAACTGCTCCACTGAAAAGGCATACCCGGGGCTTTGCGGATTAATTGGTCCATCGACATCTCCCTTGTCATCTCCTCCGGAACCGAGTCCTCCAGTCAGAAGGTTTGTCTCTCGCCTCCTCCCCGTCCACGTTTACCTGGACTGAATCCACCAGCATTCTTGCCACCACTGGCACCTCTGCTACTCTTCGTTCCTCGGCTCGATCCAGAATATCCATCGCCACGGTGATAAACCTGAGGACATTTAGCTTTGAAATGGCCAAGTCCACCACACTTTCTGCAGATTTGACCACGCGCCGGGCACTTGTTGTCTTGGCTGAAGTGTCCTTCTTGCCCGCAACTGAAGCACGTCTTTCCTTTCCTGGGATTTTTCTTTCCATCTCCCTTGCCACACACAGCATTCACCTGGTCATTCACTTGGTCGGTACTGTATTGCTTCAACTGCCGATCAACCGCTTCTTGCGATCTCGCAACCCTTAACAAGTCATCTAATGCAACAGTTCCCTCCTTTTCCAGAAATTTCCTGCGCAGATAGCTTGAGTAACACTTGTCTGTGAGTTGATCACGAATGTAGTCATCTTCGTTAACACCAAACTCACAGGTAGCCGCTCATTGACGTAGCCGACAAACAAACTGATCCACAGTTTCGCCGCTTTCCTGTGAAATCTGTCTAAATAAATGTCTCTCAAAAGGAACGTTCGCTTTGGGAACAAAATAATCATCCAGCACCTTAAGCGTCGCTTCAAAGCCTGCATCTCCACCCTCACCGACCAGTGTGAAATAAATTTCTTGAACGTCCATACCAGCGTCCACCTCTGCCACCGTTGACTTAGGTTGTGTGCCTCTCCTTTCGTTTTAAGTGGTTCCAATCCACCGACATCCAAAGTAACCGAAATGCTATGTAATGAATAAACAAACACATAAAAATGAACAACACAATCTTCTTTCGAAAAATGTTATTCAAATCTCCTTAAGTTTATGTTTAAAATCAAAACGCGAACCATTTATAGCGCATTGAGGCGGAACTGTAGTCTTCAATGAGACAACAAACAACTCCAAAACTAACAAGAACGCAAAGAAAAAGTCAATCACAGATTGATATCAATATAAATTCACATCGAAAAATTTAATTTGTTTCTTTACCTTTTAGAAATTCTTTACATTCCCGCTTCTTCAGTTTTGTAATCCGAAATGACAAACTTCTCCCCGCATTGCTCTCGCATTGCTCCCGCATTGACTAAAACGTATGAAGTTCCTCGAAGAAAGATTTTATCCCTGAAAGCTCTTCTTTTTCCACTATTGCGGCTTCTGAGTATCCCTGTCTTGAGTAGCAAACCGCGATAAAATGCAACGAAATAACGACTGTTATTTGAACTTGTTTTCCCCGCTAAACACAGCAAAGCATCAAAGTGTTTATCGAGCTGACGTGACATTCGGCCGTGTAGCCGGGCGAAAACACAAAGCCTTGCTTTGGTTTCAAAATTGCTAAGATCCCGGATGTTGTGTGGCGTCATACGCACATGTTTTGCGACGTCATACGCGCCCGCCAATTAGCCCTGCCCAACGCTCGGACGCCCTGCCCAACGCCGCCCGCGAAACATTCCGCTAGTCATGACGATAAGAAATGACGGGCATAGGTTCTATGAGTATGAGGCTCCGTAGCGGGACTTCGGCCCGCGAGAGCTCCGCTATTAACATTTTGACAGCGTAAGAGCATTAAAATTAATAGCGGTGAACAGCGTTTATTTAGCATCGCAAAATGCATGTCACAACGACGACCATTCCACTTGGCTACGCGACCGATTCGAGATTTTTAAGATTATTTTCATTTGCGTGTGTAAACCCCCAAGAATATATGTGTTGTAAGTAAAACAAAGTTACCAAAAATACCTGTATAGAAATTTTACTCATACTCATTTATCATTTAAGCTTTAATTCACGTCCATTGGAATGTTTGTAGGTAAACTGAACAAGTTATTTTCATTATTTTTGTCCAGTAAACGCTTTAAATACGGCATTGCCAATTTAATTAAATTGCCAATTTTGCCTAATATTAAAGTGTATCTTCCTGAGTAATCAGTGTTAACATTCTGTAATGTTGCGTATACACTCAAACGTTTATTTTATTGCAGGTGCACCTAAAATAACCACCCATCCACAAAGTGGCACGAAAACAGAAGGAGAAAACGTGACTTTATTTTGTAACGCCAGTGGAAATCCACTACTGAATTTCGCATGGACCATAGATGGATCTCCTGTAAATACGATCACCAATCCCAGAATCAGTTTATCATCAGATAAAAAAGAGTTGACTGTAACAAATGTGAGCAGAGTGGACAGTGGAGAATACCTATGTATTGCGAACAACATCGTTGGAAGCGCTAGGTCCAATGCTGCTTTACTGGATGTTTACAGTACAAGTATGTTCGTTTCTGTAGTTTATTAAAGTAATATGGACGAAAATGATAATTATTTCCAGGGAAAAAGAAGGACAGTAGTATTTTTACCTGCGGGATTGAAAGTGGGTTTAATTTTTTTGAAAGACTGGGGGGAGTAATAATGTTAATTACGAATCAAAGGTTCCTATGAGCCAACTCGTGAATACCGAACGCTCTGAATTTACGTTGCTGGAGCAATAATTAATTTTGCTAAAAATGGAACGATATTATCAATTAAGTTTGTGGAAAACATTTAAGATTGAAAGTAAATTTCCAGGCTTAACTAAATGCTGGATTCCGAAAGAGTATAAAATTAGCCAAACAATATATAAATGCCAGCATGCCATTTGGACCTCGTACTGCAAGCTAACGCGAAACGCAATATTGCGGTAAGCTGATATTTTTTTATAAACAAGTTTCGATATTTATTGAACGACTTGAAACCCCATGAAAAAGTAAAAATAACAACAACATCACTTTCACAACGTCCAGTTCAGAAAAATAAGAAAAGACAGGAAAACATAAATAAATTGGACGTCCCCACCGGGATTCGATCCCGGGTCGTTGGCACCTAAGAGCAAGTATATGTATTTAACCACGTGAAGGTTAAATTTTATTATTTTAACGTCGATATGCGTTAAAACGCATGTTTCCGTTTAAAAATCCATTTGAAGTCTCATATCGATTTAAATATTCCATAAAAGGACTCCAAATGAAAAACATCAGAGCAGCTCTCTCTCTCCCTCTCTCTCTCTCTCTCTAGATGAAAAGTGTGGCACATTTGTAACAATTTGTCTCTCTTTAAATAACGATGTCAAGGAAGTTTCATTATCCGAATTAAAGCCATTGATCAATCATTTGAAGCCTTCTGAACTTTCTGTGCAAGTTTTGGATCAAGCAATAGATTCCCCATGAATTTATAGCCTTTTAAAGACGAAAATGTTACATAAGTGCCACACGTCGGGGTAACAGCCAGTTTAAAAGGGTAAACTCCAATTTATGGTGCAATTAATAGATAGATCCACGACTAATAAACGCTGGTAGGTTCACTCGCTTACCCTTCCACTTTAAAATACCATTTGGTTGAGTATCGATAAAAATCGAGTAAAGTCATACAGAATTTATTCAATGTTGAGGTTTGCCGTTTCATTTTAAGGCCTAAGTTGCAATTTTCTACTTGCGAAGTTTCCTGTGTCCTCGCAATTAAAGCTGCGACTTCCAAAATTGAACATATTAAACGCTTATTATATGATATTATTTGGGCCAAATTTCACTTCTCCAGGTTTGAATGTCTATTTTTTACGGGCGTTTTTTCAGATACAAAATTAGCTGTCGAGCCGGGTTACGAAAGTGCCACAATTCGCAATACTTTGCTAGAATTCCAGCACCGAGAGATACATATTCAAACAACTCAGAATTCAATAATTTTTAATGTAAATGATAATCGATATCACATCTTTTTGCCATATTAATTGGGAGGTAGTGGCATTAAAGCTCTTGGTGCTAGAAACAGTTTTGTCAGGTTCGTCATTGCAAGCTAAAGATCCGCTTTTGCACTTCTTGCAAGTTGTTTAGTGCTACCTCAGACATTTCAAAAAGGTACACTAGGCAACGCTTCCTACGACGTCAGACAACGCTACGATGCGGGAAGGGGTTTTGCACTTCTTGCAAGTTGTCTAGCTATTTAACCATGCATTTTAAAATTAAGTAGTTCTAGGTTAAACTTCACGCAACACTTCAACAAAATTTATAGCGACAGTGCCTATCGTAACTCGCCCATGCTGCATTACAAAACAAATACGTCACAAAAAACGTTGATGGGCGTTTACAGTGCTAACACCTAAGTTCTAAATCTACATTAGGGACTGTGCAATGATTAGCGGTGTGTGTGTGTGGGGGGGGGGGGGGGGGGGGGGGGGGAAACGGGAAATAAATTGTTAAAAATTATACTTCGCCTCCTACTACTTGTTTAGCGCTATTGCAACCATGCATTTTGAAAAGTAGTTCTTGATTAAACTTCAGGCAACACTACTTCAACAAAATTTATAGCGGCATTGCCTATCGTAACTCGCCCCTTGCAGCATTACAAAACAAGTCACAAAAAAAGTTGATGGGCGTTTACAGTGCCGAAATCTACATAAGGGACTGTGCAATAATTAGCAGGAGGGGGGGGGGGGTGAGAAACGGGAAAGAAACAGTTAAAAATTAGACTTCGCCCCCCCCCCCCTCCACCACTACTGAAGAAAAATTAACTATCAACCCCCCCGTACCTAAAACAATTAAGACGTAAACCCACAATCTGGCAGCCCAAAGAAACATTTACCCTGATATAACGATAAAATCAATCATCGCGCGATGGAAAAGGAGGCTTAACACTTGAAGATATGTGACATACTTTAATCATTGCATAAGGACTGTAATGTGTCTGTCAACAACTTGTTACGATAAGGGAGAGAGAATTTCTGCGCTCTCTTTCTTCGATGGAGGACGCTCTTTTTGAGAGTCCAAAAAAAAAGAGCAAAGGCAATCAAAACTTGACGAATACTGTCAGTGACAAATGGAACTCAGAAATGAACAACATGAACACTTATTTCAAATGTTTAAGGTTTGTTATGCGTGCACACACAACAGTAAAAGGACCCTAAAAGTACACAGCATTACTAATCGAAGTTTATCAAAATTAATAGTCAAATGCGTGAACTCAAAAAGGAACATTATACGGACAATGATCAAGTCGTTATTTCAAATATTAAAGTTTTATAGTTTTACACTACACACAATACTTTAAGTTTATCCTTGGAAAGATGGAAACCAAGTGTTGTACTGTACAAATCGTTTAGTAACAATGTGCAATAATAAATTACACAAAGAAATCAATGAAAAATCAATTATTAACAATACACCGATATAACGATATTTTTGGCTCTTTTCCCGAAAAAAACAACGTTTTATCGGGAATTCGTTATTACGATCTCCTGATATAACGATCTAACACGTCGGTCCCTTGGCACATGGGACATGCACACTCTTGTGATTCTGGCACTTAGCAGTGCCCTTTGTTACATTTTCCATAATAAATAAATAAATAAATTATGCTCTGTACATTGCTACAGTGCCAGAAAAATGATTGTATTTATTTTAATATTAGTGGTGCAGGTTTATTGTTGAGTCACTAGTGAGTACCAGTGAGTCTGGCAATAAAAATTAAATATCACCCCCTTCCTTTTCATAGAGTAATTTGCGTGTTGCCCCCCCTCCCTCCCTCTACTTGGGATATGATTTTACATTGTGCCCCCACCCCTCCCGTTTCTCAACCCCTCTCCCCATCCTGGTACTTATTGCACAGTCCCTAATTAAGAAAAGATCAATCGCCTCTATTCACATGTGCAGTTCGAATAAAGATAACCGCGGAAGGATCTTTTTTTGGTTTGAAAGTCAGTTACGTTAGACATGGGTGGCCAGCCACGAATAAGCGTGTCCATGTAATCATTGTAATGTGTTGTAAAATAGCAAAGGTCATCTGTTTAATTTACCAAGACTTTCATTTGAGCTTCTTTTCAAATTATTGCCTGACCTCGGTTCTTCCTGTCTGTTGTGCACGGACAAAAAAATTGCCATTAAATCTTCACTGTGGTATATCGTGTTAAATCTTGTTTGGTTTTCTAATGGATCCTTTACGGTAAATTTAAAGGGGCAGTATCACGAGGTTCCATGCGCGGCACTGTTAGCTATTCTTGCACCGGAATTTTGGACATATCACTGTTAAAAGTGATTTTTTTTCCTTTCTTCCGGCTATCGAAACGGATTTTTTGATTCAACAAATAGGTCCACTTCTCGACGGCCTTTTTGAATTTGCCGAATCAAACTTGAAAACGTCGGCCCAACGTTTTCAAGTTTCGCCCTCATGATACTGCCTTTTAATTTCAATATAATGTCATGTCCAAAAACGAGCTTATAAGCGCGCATAACAGTCATAGTGTACATGTACATACATAAATTGGCACTTTATAGCACGGATTGTCAAAAGCAAGCATTAGAACAAAACAGCACAAGACACCCATCTCTCGTATCTGGAAGTTCGACTAGAAAAAATAGACCATTTGCCCAAGGACCTCATCTAACACAACTACCCAAATGCTCTGAATCAAAGGCTATTCAGTTTGTACAATTGTTTTAAAATTCCGCTGGGACTTGAAATTTTAATAAAATCTGGCAGTTGTGGTAAAATTATGCGACACGCAAATGGCCTCGGTAGTTTCAATGTGACTCTCACTGATCTGGTAGAGTTAAAAAAAATTAAAAAAAAAATTAAAAGTTGTTGGATTGGGTGGTGAAGTCGTTCTCTACAATGAGTTGTCAATTGCCTACAACCTGAGCAGTAACATTACATGACGTGTTAAATGTGAAACAAACCCGATGATTTTAGATTCAAAGCCAGTGACGGCTAAGAAAAAATCCCATCAGACTAATTCAAATGGTTACACACACAAGGCAATTTTTTAGAAATTGAATTTTTCCAAGTGCATTTGATTTCTTTTTGTTTATTCTTGTGGTCGCTGGGTATAATTGTTTTTGAAATGGTGGAGCCAATAAAGGTTCAATAAAGGTTGAGATCTGTTGACGATATCTTAAAAAAATGCCATAAGGACTCTTGCCAGAGGGTCTCAATGGGGTGGTGGCTTTTACAGTTAAAGTTTTAGCTTGTTTACGGCTAACGGTTAATTTCTTCCCGTTGCGGTCAACATTTTTTTACGCCTAACGATTAAAATAGTTTAATTTTTACGGCTAAATTTTTGGGCCCTTTTACCGCCAGCAGTATAATCTGTGTTCAAAACATAATTTAAGAGAGCTTTCTGATTTTCTAATGCAAAGGCTTATAACCCCAGGAAGAAGGAAAATTTTAACTGAGAATTTACTTGAAAATACTTAATGACTGGTTTTTGCTTTGGGTCTTAAAAGCTTTATGTGAGTCAGTTATTCTAAGTTATTCTAAGCTATGAATGAGTAGAAATTTATATAGTTGAAGTAGTTGTAGACAATTGAAAATGGTTGTTTTTTTGTTCCGACTTAATCCCCGTGACTTTACCGTTAAATCAAAGTGTTAAAGGTTCAATTGTTTATTGCGTAGTTATTTATCGTTGCTGTGGTGTGGCTGATCGTCATAGATATTAATCATAGAATATTTTTCAAAACTAATTTAAGAGTGATAACTGATTTTCTAAAGCAACCTGCTCTACAAAGAAGGAAAATCAATGGACTTAAAATATACATGTACTTCAACGCTTTTTTAGCTTTGTGTTTTCAATGCCTTATGCCAGTCACTTATTTTAAGTCTTACAAATTTATTTTTGGTTTCTGAAAATCATGAATGTTTTGTTGTTATAACTTTCCCGTGACTTCAGTTACGTTTAATCAAAGTGTTAAATTAGGCTCATATCTTTATCTCATTAAAGTTTATCGTTCCTGTTAAAGTAACTCGACCGATTATTAAAAATAATTTCCTTTACAATAAAACAATCTTTCATAAAAATTGTTAAGATTGCAGATTTAAAATTTAAAAATCATTATTAAATTAAGAACTACTGTATTGACATGTATTCCATTATTTGTTTTATGTGGTTTTTATATAACATGGTTGAAACAAGTGTCAGTGGCAACAAGTATAAACTTTGGTGGCGAATCACGTGATTGAAAATAATGTGACCATTCATATACAGTGGAACCTCGATATAACGATATGCCAAGGGACCGACGAATTACATCGTTATATCAGGAGATCGTAATAACGAATAGCGTTCCGCCCAGATGACGTCATATTTGGCAGCATTGCATTGTGGGATCGAAATGCGGACAAATATTTCAAAATGGTTGCCTCGGAAACACCAGTTTTTGCGATTCCTGTACATGTTGTGGATAATTGTCGAGTTGTACCCAAGAACAGTGCTTCGTAGCACCTGTTTTTTTCGTAGCTACCTGCAGAGTTCTTGAATGTTTGTACGCATTTTAATCCCATGATGCTGCGCGCCAATTCTTTTTTTAGAATCTGGGAGGAACGCTATTCCCGATATAACGTTTTTTTTTTTCGGGAAAAGAGCCAAAAATATCGTTATATCGGGGTATTGTTAATAATTTATTTTTCATTGATTTCTTTGTGTAATTTATTATTGCACGTTGTTACTAAACGATTTGTTCAGTACAACAATTGGTTTCCATCTTTCCAAGGATAAACTTCAGTATTGTGTGTAGTGTAAAACTATAAAACTTTAACATTTGAAATAACGACTTAATCATTGTCCGTATAATGTTTCTTCTTTGATTCACGCATTTGACTATTAATTTTGATAAACTTCGATTAGTAATGCTGTGTACTTTTAGCGTCCTTTTACTGTGGTGTGTGCACGCATAACAAACCTTAAACATTTGAAATAAGTGTTCATTTCTAAGTTCCATTTGTCACTGAAAGTATTCGTCAAGTTTTGATTGCCTTTGCTCTTTTTTCTGGACTCTCAAAAAAGCGTCCTTCATCGAAGAAAGAGAGCGCAGAAATTCTCTCTTCCTTATCGTAACAAGTTATTGACAGACACATGACAGTCCTTATGCAATGATTAAAGTATGTCACATATTTTCAAGTGTTAAAGGGAACCTCCATTGTTATAACAAATTGACGTTAAATTGTTGGAAATAAAGTCTAAATTAAAATTTTTTAAAAAGTAAGTGCAAATATAATTTTAGTGTACAAAAAAATGGATATGAATATCGCCTATTTTCGCTTTCAAATTTCCCGCGCGCTGCCATTTTGAATATTTATGACGTGTTACGGTTGTCTTATTGTTGCATACAAAAGAACTTCGATTCTTAACAATAGCAGCAACCGTAACACGTCACAAATATTCAAAATGGCGGCGCGCGGGAAATTTGAAAGCGAAAACAGGCGATATTTATATCTATTTTATTTGTACACTAAAATTATATTTGCACCTGCTTTTTAAAAATTTTAAATTTCGACTTTATTTCCAACAATTTAACGTCAATTTGTTCTGACAATGGAGGTTCCCTTTAAGCCTCCTTTTCCATCACGCGATGATTGATTTTATCGTTATATCAGGGTAAATTTTATCTTTGGGCTGCCAGATTGTGATCGTTATATCGAGAATATCGTTGTATCGAATATTGTTATATCGGGAGTTTTCTCCATGCATTTACTGTAACATTTGCCGGGCTGTCAAATGTTGATCGTTATACCGGAAACATCGTTATATCGAGTATCGTTATATCGAGGTTCCACTGTAAACCTATTGCCAAACTAGCCACAGGCATACAGCGTTGTCTTAGGGTCAGGTATACTGTGTACTACTGTTTATAACATACCTAGCAAATACCCGAAATCAAGAGTAGCTTTATGTTCTCTTGCCGAAATTGAATTCATTATCGCAAGAGTGCTCAAGTTCGATTTCTCTTATGCACTCTTATAGCATGAACAAACTTAACGTGTTATTTCCATCGCGCGAATAGCCATTATCAGTTCGGTTTACGCCCTTCATTTCCACTGGCTAGCTATGTTGTAAAACAATTGGTTCATGCTTTTAGCTGCTGTGCATACATCGAGCCTTCTGACTATGCATGTGGGAATTTTGGAGAACACTCGAGATGCCAGCGGAACTTCTACTTAATTAAAACACTACAAACTTTATGATAACGTGCCACAGTTACCAATGTGCCACGTTAGTTACCAATGTGCCACGTTAGTTACCAATGTGCCATATTTGGTTACCAATGTGCCATATTTGGTTACCAATGTGCCATATTGGGTTACCAATGTGCCATATTGTGTTACCAATGTGCCACAGCGAGTTACCAATGTGCCACATAGAGTTACCAAAGTGCCATATGGGTTACCAAAGTGCCATAAAAAGGTTACAAATGTGCCTTTTCATCTAGCTCTCTCTCTCTCTCTCTCTCTCTCTCTCTCTCTCTCTCTCTCTCTCTCTCTCTCTCTCTCTCTCTCTCTGAGAAAATCGGGTAGTTATTCTCGGCGATTCTAACGGAAGGGATTACAATGGTGGAAAATGTAAAAAAATAACACTAAAGTTCAGAGGAGG
Source organism: Cladopsammia gracilis (assembly GCA_022457155.1). Lineage (NCBI taxonomy): Eukaryota > Metazoa > Cnidaria > Anthozoa > Scleractinia > Dendrophylliidae > Cladopsammia > Cladopsammia gracilis. The sequence goes on from JAJGOT010000803.1 coordinate 83,112, forward strand.
TGTTTCCCGGGTGCTACAGTGAGCGATATGGAAAGCTATGCCATCCCAACTGTTCGTACCGACCCAAGTGAGATCATACTACATGTTGGCACGAACGATCTTCGCAACAGATCTCCTCGGAAAGTCGCAGAAGATATTATAAATCTGTGCGAAGACATATCGCAGAATACCACAGCTAGTGTAACCATTTCAGGCCTCACCCATAGAACAGACGAGCCAAGCATGGGGGACAAAGTAACCGAAACGAACAGGATTATCAAGTCATTTGTAAGTGGCCGTGAATTAAGTTTTATCGACAACAGCAAAATAGGAAGCAGCATGCTCAACAGTAGTGGCCTGCACCTAAATCAGAAAGGTAGCGCAGCACTTGCTAAGAATATTTTGAATCATACTAGTAATTGTTATTGATTTAAAGAAGTCAACAGTTTTTTGCCTGAATGTGAACCAAATTGTTATGATGATATGACCTCTGCTTTGAAAGTAAGGGGCTTTCAAAATTGCGAGTATTAAAGTTGGAAGTCTCTTGCTGCATATTGAAGAAATTCGACTAATTATGGCTGATCAGTGTCTTGATCTGCTAGCAGTTAATGAGACTAGACTCGATTCTACAATAATTGACAACTTGGTTCATATTGACGGCTATTCAATTCTAAGAAAGGATCGAAACCGTAATGGCGGCGGCGTGTGCATTTATCTTCGATCGAATATTAATTATTGCCTTAGGAATGAAATAATTTCCAATAACGAGTTTGAAATGTTAAGTGTTGATATTAAAAAGCCTAATAGTAAAGCTTTTAACGTAACTGCGACCTACAGGCCACCTAGCTGTACGGTTGGCTTCTTTGAAGTTTTAGAAGCTATCGTTCGCATTATTGACATTGAATCTAAGGAACAAATTATCTTTGGCGATTTAAATTGCAACTATCTATCGGATAGAAATAACATGCACCTGTCTCAGTTGAAGCAATTAAATTCGACCTATCAATTTCAACAACTAATCAATGAACCTACTAGAATCACGCCAAATTCTAGTACACTTATTGATATAATATTATCAAACAAACCCTCAAGGATTTTAAAATCAGGAGTGGTGCATATGGGATTAAGTGACCATAGTATGGTCTATGCAATACGTAAGTTTGCCATTCCATCTAATAACACTCATAAGCATGTGACCACTCGTTCTTTTAAAAACTTTAATGCAAATGCTTTCAGAGAAGACCTAAGGTCAGCTCCCTGGGATAGCCTAAGAAATTGCACTACTCCCGATGAAATGGTTGTAATCTGGGAAAATATGTTCTTAAAAAATAGCTGACGCTCATGCGCCCATAAGAACGCGGCGAATAAGAAATAAAAAATCCCCTTGGATTACTACTGAGCTGAGGGAGCTGATTACAGGTCGAAATAGACTGAAAAGGCAGGCTATATTAACAAAACAGCCATCTATCTGGGATAAATATAGAAAAGAAAGAAATAGAATAAATAATGAAATTAAATTGGCAAAAGCAAATTATTATAAATCAGAAGTAGAACTAAATGTGGGTAACCCGAAGGAAATATAAAGGACAATCAATGAGTTAACATATCGTAAATGCACTAGTAATTCTTCAATAAGTGAACTAAAAAGTGGTGATAATTCCTTCACAAAACCCGCAGAAATATGTGAGATTTTAAATGACCATTTTACATCTGTCGGTCCTACCCTAGCCTCAACACTGCCTAGTGGAAATACAAGTTTCGACTCATACATAAAGCCTGTTTCCACGACTTTTAATTTACAACATAACTCTGCCACTGAAGTTTTAAAGTTACTAGGTAAATTATCTCCGAACAAGGCCACTGGCCTTGATAACATCTCATGTCGGCTTCTAAAAGAAGCAGGCCTAATTATTGCCACTTCCTTAGTCTGTATCATAAACAAAATCATAGATACTGGCCTCTTTCCTTCACAGTGGAAAATGGCTAAAGTATTTCCTTTGTATTAAAAGGATGATCGCACAGATGCACAAAATTATAGACCAATATCTGTCTTGCCAGCCATTTCTAAGATTTGTGAAAGGGTAGTCTACGATCAACTATACCGTTACTTAAATTCAAATGGCCTGTTAACAAAAAACAGTCTGGATTTCGTTCCCTTCACTCTACAGTGACAGCGTTGTTACATTTAACAAATAATTGGTATCTTAACATTGACAAAGGCATGACCAATTCGATTGTGCTTCTTGATCTTGCCAAAGCCTTTGATACCGTTTCACATAATATTTTATTGAAAAAGGTTGAGCTCTATGGTCTAAAGGGTGTAACGCTCGTCTGGTTTGCATCGTACCTATCACGTAGGCAACAACAGTGTGTAGTAGATTTTTATCGGCTGTTGAATAGCAAATTACATAGATCGACTCCAACTGGTACAGAGCGATGGAATGAATTATTCCAAATAGATAGTGATAATTGGAGTAAACTTTTCAAGGCTGTCCCAAAATTGGCTAGAGAAAATAAGTCAAGAGAGTTTCAATTCAAGTATCTTCATCGAATCGTTGTCACCAAAAAGGAATTATTTCGATATGGAATCAAAGACAATGGCTATTGTTTGTATTGTGGAGAGCTTGACTCGATTGAGCATACTTTCATAGAATGCCAGTTTACTAAGTGTTTTGTCCGCCGGGTCGTGAATTGGTTCAACGCCTCTAACAATGTTAACTTTAACCCTGTGTCAGAAGAAATTTTGTTTGGTCTAACTGAGCAACACGCTGCTGAAGGTGTCGTGAGAAAGTTCAATTATACCCTTCTATTTATGAAATACTATATCTACTCAAGCAAGTTAAATGAAAATCCAATTATTATATCGGAATTTATTAATAATGTCCTCTTTAAATATAAAATAGAGAAGTTAAATTGATTATTTTCCCTTTATTGAAAATTTTCCCTTAGCCTTTGTACATTGTTTATTTTTTTTTTTGTGTGTTTTTTTTTTGTCCTGTGTTTTTTATAGACCGTAGAGTAAAAAGTGTTTAGTTATTATTTTAGTTATTAAGTTATAAGTGTTTAATTTTATGTTGTAAAAATAGTTTCAACTGTTACTTTGTATATCATTTGCTGGAATGTAAACTTTAAAAATGTAAATAAATAAATAAATAAAAAAAAAACAGTGTGTAGTAGAGGGCTGTGTCACAGGGTTCAATTTTAGGCCCTTTGTTGTTTTTAATATATATTAATGATCTCCCTGGATGTCTTCTCCATACCGAAGCACACATGTATGCCAATGACACCACGATACATGCGTCCTCTGTATCCACTGCTGAACTATATGCCAAGGTAAGTAATGACCTAATTCGCATTAGGGACTGGCTTCTTGCAAATAAGTTAAGCTTAAATGTCACTTAAACGGAGTATATGTTTTTAACAACTACCTTCAATTTATCTAACTTAGGACGAGACTTTCCAATTAAGATTGGCGACAATCATGTTAAACGAGTCCAAACAACAAAATATTTAGGAATTCACTTAGATGAAAAATCTTAAATGGAACGAGGATGTTGACAAACTTTGTTCAAAAGTCAATCGATCCATCAGTGGTCTTAAACAGGCACGTGATTATGTACCATTAGATATTCTAAGTACTATTTACAAATCTCTTATCCAGCCTGTGTTCGACTACTGCGACGTTGTTTGGGACAATTTAGACCAAGGACTTGCCACTAGGATCCAGAAACTACAAAATCGCGCTGCACGTATAATAACCTTTCAAAGTTATGACGTTCGTTCAGCACAAATACGAAAACAACTAAACTGGGAAGAGCTTGCCTCAAGGCGTCAAAGGCACTTAAGTCTATTAATGTATGATACAGTGAATGGAAATGTACCTAGTTACTTAAGCGATCTTTTCTCGAATGTCTGTGAGAACAACCCTTATAAGTCTATGCTAAGAAATACGGAATATAATGTTGTACTGGACTACGTTCCAAAAACAGAATATTATAAAGGATCTTTCTCATACAGAGGAGGAATGCTGTGGAATTCATTACCAAATGACATAAAGGCGTCGGAATCTAAAGCTATCTTTAAAAGAAAACTGGCTAGTAGGCAGGCAAACTGTTGACTACATTTTACTATATTTTATTATTTGTACATATTTTTAGTGTAGTTGTACAGTATGTACTTCCTTTTCTATACGGCTTTCATGTAAAGAAGTTATGTAACTTATGAAGTTACCGTATTCAAATAAAAGTGAATCAATCAATCTCTCTCTCTCTCTCTCTCTCTCTCTCTCTCTCTCTCTCTCTCTCTCTCTCTCTCTCTCTCTCTCTCTCTCTCTCTCTCTCTCTCTCTCTCTCTCTCTCTCTCTCTCTGTCTCTGTCTCTACCTAAACAATATTTCCTGTTGTTTACAGTTACGGTCGACCGGTCATGCATCAACGGTAATAATATGCAAAAGTAAACTGACAGTATGAATGTAGTAACAGTATGAATGTAGTAACGACGGAAAAAAATACCGGTATTTTCCGTCGTTACTACATTCGTTTTCCACATACATACTGTCAGTTTACATTTGCATATTATTACCGTCGATGCACGACCGTAACTGTAAACAACAGGAATAGCTCAAAATTCTCGGCTTTGTCAGCATCTAAATAAAATATTCCATGGTAGTTGAAGGAGGTTTTCCCCATCTCTAGTCGTCGAATTTTTTTCGATGCAAACTTTTGAAGCCGATAAAACGTCCAACGCCAGATGAGCTCACTAATTTAATATGCCAGATGCAAATCAGGAGTAAACTAACTCCTCCTACTAGGTATAATTGACGGCAGAGTAAATTGAAATTGCTCAAAGTAGTTTTGATTCGAAGGGTCGCGTAACAGTGAAATCAGTGGTAAATTGAAAAAAAAAGAATCTCGCCACATAAAACGGACATATTTCCTTTCAACCTGCGTTGTTGGTGCAGAACAAGAACTCTACGAGTAGTGACACCAGGCTTTAAGCGTACATAAGAAACTAAGAATTTGAAGCACAGCCAATAGTGTAACTGCTTCACAATCGAAAATTCACTGTGACACTGTAGAATCCATTGACTGTTCCATTTCGCAGTTGTAATAAGAGGCTTTTATATATACAGCTGTGAAAAGTGAAAAACGGCGGGAAAATCATATCACGTGCCGGTACCTTCTGGAGTCCACGCGATCAATACTCCTCGTTTTTAACCCGTGAATATACGCGCATGCGTAATGAACGGGTTATCGGTAACGACGACAGATATGCAAATGAGTCACTCACTCGCTCACTCCTTCCATCAGCTGTAAACTTAGTGACGTAATGCTTTTGTTACGAATGCGTTTTGTATCAAGAACAGCGTGAATCCAGCGATAACAATCACTAAATTGGTGTAAACGAATATAAACAACAATAAGCTTAAATATGTTTCGCATTTGGAGTCTTTAATGCAACGTTAAAATCAATCTAAAAGGAATTTTCAACTGAGACACGCGTTTTGATGGTTATCTAGCTTCAAGTAATAAAATTTAACCCGTCTCAAGACAGTGGTCAAGGTGGTCGAGTGGTGTAAACCGCGGACTTACAGCCGAAAGGCCCAGGTTCGAATCTCGCTCGAATCGTTATTTTTTTTCTTTTTTTTTTCTTTCTTCTTCGGACTGAACATTATGAAAGTGATGTACTGTATTTTTACTTTTTGCGTTTGTCAAAACTCCTTACGTTTAATTTTAAAAAAAATATATATTGAACCGTGATAGAGTGAAAACATAAGCTTACCGCAATTATTGCCTTCCACGTTAGTATTTCAAATTCACGGGTTGGCTGTGAGGAGCCTTTGATTAAATATGTGCTTCAAAAGTAAACGTTTTGTATCCGTGTGCAAACACGAGGTGAGACCACATTAAATACGAGTCGTAGACAATAGTGTATAATGCTACCTAAAACACGTTTCAGTGTTTGGTCAGTGCCGGAGTGAAATAATCGGAAAATCTGGGTGTAGTTTTCTATTAAACTACAAAACGACTTGTGACTAACTCCCAGAGTAAGTTATGGAGACATGTAGTGTAGTGCTGACTTTTGAGTCTGTCGACGAAATCCTATGGTGAGACCCTTTAAATGAAACCTCTTCAGCAGTAATTTTTATGGTACCATTAGTTTTTCAATATGTCACAAAATGAAATTTGAGTTTTTACAAGAAATTTTGTTTTTTGGCAGTCAAGTAAGTTTTAAAAAAGGGCAATGAAATTTCTACCTCTTGGTGATCTTGAAGTTATAATGTTAAGTGATATGACTTCACCCAGTGGTCATTTTCAGAGTTAACAAGAACCCTTCCAGTAGTGAAACCGGGCTTTAAGGGTCTGGATTTTCATCTGGAATACTATTTAAAATATCTAACAAGAGCCTCATACAAACAATGTGTTACTGTAAACTACAACCAGTTTGCAAAATGGTTGGAACAGTCTCCCCAAAAAGCGGGTTTTCCTTAAAAAAGGTTAAGAATTTCAAAAATAAACAACTTGGTTTCCTTCTACCCCCCATTCCCCCTTGCAAAGTTGTTTCGCTTACAGATTGAATGGAATTCCGACATTCAAACAACATTGACGAGGGAGGGGGGAGCATTCAATGTTTAAAGTGTTAAATTTGTAGAATTGCCGATTTTAGGCAGAGTGTCTCAACTATTTTAGCAAGTGATTGTCTGATAGGGGTATTAATGCGATTAGTTACTGCAAAACGATCACGTCATGTCAAGCGCTAAAAAATGAGCCAAGAAAGAAGGAAAGCATTTGTCTTTATTGTATGAACGGAAAGTAATGATATTTTAATGACATAAGGAAAAAACAGAGTTCGAAAACATTCGAAATTCCCGAACTTGAGCGGAAAGCGTAATTCAAAAGTATTCTTACAAGATAATTGCCCGATATAAAATTGTGCCAACGCGCCCAGAGCTATTAAAGCTGTATGGGCCAAATTAGTTACCGGCAAGATATAACGTATTTGCTATATCAGCAAGATTTGAATCCTATCGAAAATGTATTCAATGTAGTTAAACGGGAATTGAAGCCAGACAATAAGAAACAACGTTACATTTGAGACTTTTGAAGAATTCTCTGAACGAAAGGCATGTAATTGACAATATAATAAGTTCAATGAACAAGCGATTACAACTTATTATCAAACATAAGGGGAAGAGTACAAAATACTAAAGAAATTATTCAGAACATTGTGTTTCTTGTACGTACAAAGCATGTTTTATGAAAATAACGAATTGTAATGCAGTCAGTCACGCACCGGTGATGAAGCGAATTGCAGTCACGTAACACATTATTTTGTCATGAAAACTGTTCAAGCTCGTAAGAATGTATTTCTTTCTGCATATCAACATTTAAAACCGTAAATGGAAAGAGAAACTTCACTTAATACAATTCTGCTAACTAAAAATTTTCCTTCTATTTTACATAAGATTTACCAACGGTCTACATGCATTCGGTAATTAAAACAAAGATATGTATCTTTATATATTTCGCTGTAGACCGTGTACACCGTGTAGACCGTGTGACGTGGTATTCAATTGCACTTAGCACATACGTACTTGAGAAGATTGGGAGATATGTTAATTCACTGCAAAACGTTTGCATTGGTACCATTGAAAGAAGAAATAACAGCTTCAGCAAAAGATATTCGTGTTGGAAACTTTTCCAAATTCGTTTGACTGTACGCTACTTAGTTCAACTGCCTTACAGCTGACTCTTCCTTGCTTTCGTTTCCATCAGAATCACCATCGCTAGACTCGGAGTCAGTTCCATATGCCTGAAGAAACTACATGTAAACAAACCGTTCACCCCAATCGCGCGCGTCTGAGCGCAATTCGCCAGTGGAGCGCAATCCGCCAGTGAACTGAATGCAAAAACACCACAGAACCTTCTGAAAACATAACAACTTTCAAATGTTTTCAACCATGGGATTCGATGTGCATTACATTGCGTTACGAGAAGTCTTGGAAACGCTTTTCAGGAGCGTTTCAAATTTCTCCTGTCCTGCTCTTTCTCTGCTGCAACGTCATAAATTCTTATTTACACAACCTAGCTACGCCTTTTGTGTTAATTACTAACGTAAATATACCTTTTTGACATCAACTCACAGGCTAAATTTACTTATTAGCGTCCCTTGTACCAAATCAAAAGAAATCACACTCAGGACTTTGCATCGTTTTCCAGCTAGCTTTATCCCTGGAAGTACACCCTTTTTCGCACGCAATTAGTGCCAATTACGCCAAATGCAAAAATGCAAAAAATACCCTTTCCTGTTGTGTCATTTCAAAACACCCAAACTTCAAGAAATGAAATACTGTTTTTTTAAAAACGACCCATTGAGAAGATCAAGTACTGCCAATTTCCGCCGTACTTAAAACTAAAAACAACAGTTATTAACGATTGAACCACTCAGACCTGTAGCTAACTAAGTTAAGAAATTGAGCTATTTTTGGAAAAATACAAATGCGCTTGTTGTTGCAAGCGGTAGATGTTGACAAAGTGATTTCCCGAAGGTCACGTTGTGTTCAGTTCACTTGTCAAAAATTGAAGTTTTCCAGCTTGTTTATGGTTGAATTTCACTTCGAAAAGCCACTTCATCTCTTCTTATTGGTGTTCTATAATCATTTCGTGTTTGACAAAGCTACTTACTTCAATTAGGGACTTTCATACCGGGAATTCTGGGTACTAGTTTCACGGTTTGATGGGAGAACTGAACAAACATGGCGGCCGTGTGACAATCATGGTAAAGTGGTTTTGGCTGTTCAGCATTCTGCACCAACAATTTTCGAACACGAAATCCTCAAGGGGAATCCATCAAGTTTTATCGTTTGCCTGTGACCCTGAGGTACAAGCTGCCTACACCAGGATTCTTCAAACGACTGGTGTAAACTGGCATTCTGGCCATATTTGTGCCGAGCATTGGAGCCGTGGATATAGAGAAAACGCAAGTGCTGATTTTCCTGACATCCCTGTCCCAGCTTCTCAATTAGTGGCGCTGGAAAAAAAGCTTAAATAGGCGAAAGCTCAATTAGAGAGAAAAGTACAACAAAGCCTGTCAAACGAAAAGTAAGTAAGCTCGAAAGAAAACTTTTTCTGGCTAAGCGGTTGTCTGTCATTTCTGGATCTAAAAAAAGAAAAGCTCCAACAGAAAGAGACGAGCAAACTCCTAAAAGGTGAAGGAACTTATCTAAAGGACAGTTATCTACTCGTTTGGATGCGTCGGAAGAAGATAAGGAGCGATTGACCGAGCAGCTGACCAGTGCTCAAGACATGGTGAAAAAACTGAGGACTGAGAATCTCAGTTTAAAAATTAAAATGCGCAACATTGAGCAAACCCAGCAGAAGACTACTAAACAAAATGAGGAACTGAAGATTGCTATAAAAAGGCTACAACAAGAGCAATTAAAATACTCCAATGTCATTAACAAGCCAAATACATTTAAGTACTTGTGTGGAATATCTGTTGAACAATTCAATATTCTCTGGAATTGTGTGCAGCCTTACTGTGATGTCATCATCTATACTGACTGTAAAGGTACTGGGGAGAGAACTCTAGATAAAACAACAGAACTCTTTGCAGTTCTTATAATCTGTAGACATTCACTCCATCAGGGTGTGATGGCATTTATGCTTAAAGTAGGAGAAAGCACAATTCAGCGCATATTTGTTGGTTGGATAGTTTTCCTTGAGACAATCTTCACTTGTATTAACCTTAAGCCTGAAGCTGGGTTTTTACTAAAGAAGATGCCAGACATTTTTGTTGACTGGCCATGGACTCACAGACATGATCATTGATTGTTACTGAATTCAAATTCCAGCATGTATCAAATCTTGATTTAAATTCTCTCATGTTTTCTAACTACAAGAACATCATAACAGGTAAAGCCCTCAGTGGAGTTGCACCACATCGGATGGGTCTTTTTTTCAGTGATATCTACCCAGGGTCTATATCAGACAACAGTATTACTGAAAAGTCAGGAGTTGTCCAGTGGATTCAACCAGAACATGAACTAATGGCAGACAAAGGGTTTGCTGTTCAAGATCTTTGTGCATTGAAAGGAATATACTTGAATCGCCCTGCTCATGAACTAATGGCAGACAAAGGGTTTGCTGTTCAAGATCTTTGTGCATTGAAAGGAATATACTTGAATCGCCCTGCTCAGAAGATGTCAGACCAGTTTACTCAGGCAGAAGTTGAATCCAATTTTGACATTGCATCGACAAGAATTCATGTTGAACGGTTTATTGGGCGAGTTAGAGAATGGTCTATTTTGAATGCTGTTTGGACAGTGCAACGAATGGACTTACTATCCTCCACCTGGCAGGCATTGTGTCATATTGTCAACTTGACAATGCCTCCTATTGGCCCAAGAGAAAACAAATGAAAGCAGATGGATAATAAATCCAAGTTGTGTCTTTATTAAACTCCTTACTGCTGATTAGGGACCATTCATTTATTTATGGGGTGGGGTGGGGTGGGGGCCGGGGGGGGGGGGGGTTGGTGGGATTAGGGGTTAATATTGTTTTATTAAAAAAAATAAAAATTGGTAGTTATCTAGTAACCTTTGTGGCATTTTAAGGTTTTATCGAATGGGATCCCCATAAAGAGGGGTTCCCAACATGAACATTGGTTTGCATCAATGGAAAAAATTAAAGAGGGTTGATAAAAAGTGTATGGGCGGGAGTTGTTGTGAGTAGTGTAAATAATAACAAATATTAGCTTGTTAAATTACTTGTTAATTGAGGGAGTGACTTCTGCAACACAGCGCACTACAACCTCAATGTGATAAAAGAATAAAAAATTGAAATAAAAATTAGTAAAATTTGCCAAAAATTTTATGAAACAGTCAGTGTTTATAAGGTTGGCATATCATTTTAAGGGAAGATAGCTTTTCTCGAATGCCAGCATTAGATTTGATGAAAGGGATTTGTATTATGAGGGTTGGAATTAGGGTTAGGTCTAAGGAGATGGCTTTGCTACCCTAGGGGTTAGCAATTTAAGAGGGGGAAAAACCCATGTGCTAGGGGTCATCATTTGTAGAGGGGAAAAGAACCCATGTGCTAGGGGTTAGCATTTGTAGAGAGGGAAAAACCTATTGGCTAGGGGGTTAGCATTTGTAGAGGGGAAAGAACCCTATTCAGACTGGGCTTTTTTAGGCAATCTGTGACTGGGGGGGGGGGGGCTCCTCGCATCCCCCCTTCATATCTCTGGAACCAGTAAGGCTAGGACCATGAATTTTTTACACAATGTTCATCTCCATAAAAGGAAACCTCACACGCAGTTTTGACTTGCCACGCCCAATTATTACGTCACAATGACGTCCTTTTTGTTTTTCCGACGTTTCGTTGATATTTTTCCATCCAGATACTTAAAATATCAAATATAACTGTAAAATCATCTTTTTAATATTAAAACATAATAAATACAAACAAGGACACATTTGTAAAGCGAGAGAAAGCAAAAAAAGGCGATAAAACTATAATTTTGAAATTATTGTCCACCATCTTGGATCCGCCATCTTATTAACTTTTATTAACTCTTATTAACGGAGTATATGTTTTTAACAACTACCTTCAATTTATCTAACTTAGGACGAGACTTTCCAATTAAGATTGGCGACAATCATGTTAAACGAGTCCAAACAACAAAATATTTAGGAATTCACTTAGATGAAAAATCTTAAATGGAACGAGGATGTTGACAAACTTTGTTCAAAAGTCAATCGATCCATCAGTGGTCTTAAACAGGCACGTGATTATGTACCATTAGATATTCTAAGTACTATTTACAAATCTCTTATCCAGCCTGTGTTCGACTACTGCGACGTTGTTTGGGACAATTTAGACCAAGGACTTGCCACTAGGATCCAGAAACTACAAAATCGCGCTGCACGTATAATAACCTTTCAAAGTTATGACGTTCGTTCAGCACAAATACGAAAACAACTAAACTGGGAAGAGCTTGCCTCAAGGCGTCAAAGGCACTTAAGTCTATTAATGTATGATACAGTGAATGGAAATGTACCTAGTTACTTAAGCGATCTTTTCTCGAATGTCTGTGAGAACAACCCTTATAAGTCTATGCTAAGAAATACGGAATATAATGTTGTACTGGACTACGTTCCAAAAACAGAATATTATAAAGGATCTTTCTCATACAGAGGAGGAATGCTGTGGAATTCATTACCAAATGACATAAAGGCGTCGGAATCTAAAGCTATCTTTAAAAGAAAACTGGCTAGTAGGCAGGCAAACTGTTGACTACATTTTACTATATTTTATTATTTGTACATATTTTTAGTGTAGTTGTACAGTATGTACTTCCTTTTCTATACGGCTTTCATGTAAAGAAGTTATGTAACTTATGAAGTTACCGTATTCAAATAAAAGTGAATCAATCAATCTCTCTCTCTCTCTCTCTCTCTCTCTCTCTCTCTCTCTCTCTCTCTCTCTCTCTCTCTCTCTCTCTCTCTCTCTCTCTCTCTCTCTCTCTCTCTCTGTCTCTGTCTCTACCTAAACAATATTTCCTGTTGTTTACAGTTACGGTCGACCGGTCATGCATCAACGGTAATAATATGCAAAAGTAAACTGACAGTATGAATGTAGTAACAGTATGAATGTAGTAACGACGGAAAAAAATACCGGTATTTTCCGTCGTTACTACATTCGTTTTCCACATACATACTGTCAGTTTACATTTGCATATTATTACCGTCGATGCACGACCGTAACTGTAAACAACAGGAATAGCTCAAAATTCTCGGCTTTGTCAGCATCTAAATAAAATATTCCATGGTAGTTGAAGGAGGTTTTCCCCATCTCTAGTCGTCGAATTTTTTTCGATGCAAACTTTTGAAGCCGATAAAACGTCCAACGCCAGATGAGCTCACTAATTTAATATGCCAGATGCAAATCAGGAGTAAACTAACTCCTCCTACTAGGTATAATTGACGGCAGAGTAAATTGAAATTGCTCAAAGTAGTTTTGATTCGAAGGGTCGCGTAACAGTGAAATCAGTGGTAAATTGAAAAAAAAAGAATCTCGCCACATAAAACGGACATATTTCCTTTCAACCTGCGTTGTTGGTGCAGAACAAGAACTCTACGAGTAGTGACACCAGGCTTTAAGCGTACATAAGAAACTAAGAATTTGAAGCACAGCCAATAGTGTAACTGCTTCACAATCGAAAATTCACTGTGACACTGTAGAATCCATTGACTGTTCCATTTCGCAGTTGTAATAAGAGGCTTTTATATATACAGCTGTGAAAAGTGAAAAACGGCGGGAAAATCATATCACGTGCCGGTACCTTCTGGAGTCCACGCGATCAATACTCCTCGTTTTTAACCCGTGAATATACGCGCATGCGTAATGAACGGGTTATCGGTAACGACGACAGATATGCAAATGAGTCACTCACTCGCTCACTCCTTCCATCAGCTGTAAACTTAGTGACGTAATGCTTTTGTTACGAATGCGTTTTGTATCAAGAACAGCGTGAATCCAGCGATAACAATCACTAAATTGGTGTAAACGAATATAAACAACAATAAGCTTAAATATGTTTCGCATTTGGAGTCTTTAATGCAACGTTTAAAATCAATCTAAAAGGAATTTTCAACTGAGACACGCGTTTTGATGGTTATCTAGCTTCAAGTAATAAAATTTAACCCGTCTCAAGACAGTGGTCAAGGTGGTCGAGTGGTGTAAACCGCGGACTTACAGCCGAAAGGCCCAGGTTCGAATCTCGCTCGAATCGTTATTTTTTTTCTTTTTTTTTTCTTTCTTCTTCGGACTGAACATTATGAAAGTGATGTACTGTATTTTTACTTTTTGCGTTTGTCAAAACTCCTTACGTTTAATTTTAAAAAAAATATATATTGAACCGTGATAGAGTGAAAACATAAGCTTACCGCAATTATTGCCTTCCACGTTAGTATTTCAAATTCACGGGTTGGCTGTGAGGAGCCTTTGATTAAATATGTGCTTCAAAAGTAAACGTTTTGTATCCGTGTGCAAACACGAGGTGAGACCACATTAAATACGAGTCGTAGACAATAGTGTATAATGCTACCTTAAAACACGTTTCAGTGTTTGGTCAGTGCCGGAGTGAAATAATCGGAAAATCTGGGTGTAGTTTTCTATTAAACTACAAAACGACTTGTGGACTAACTCCCAGAGTAAGTTATGGAGACATGTAGTGTAGTGCTGACTTTTGAGTCTGTCGACGAAATCCTATGGTGAGACCCTTTAAATGAAACCTCTTCAGCAGTAATTTTTATGGTACCATTAGTTTTTCAATATGTCACAAAATGAAATTTGAGTTTTTACAAGAAATTTTGTTTTTTGGCAGTCAAGTAAGTTTTAAAAAAGGGCAATGAAATTTCTACCTCTTGGTGATCTTGAAGTTATAATGTTAAGTGATATGACTTCACCCAGTGGTCATTTTCAGAGTTAACAAGAACCCTTCCAGTAGTGAAACCGGGCTTTAAGGGTCTGGATTTTCATCTGGAATACTATTTAAAATATCTAACAAGAGCCTCATACAAACAATGTGTTACTGTAAACTACAACCAGTTTGCAAAATGGTTGGAACAGTCTCCCCAAAAAGCGGGTTTTCCTTAAAAAAGGTTAAGAATTTCAAAAATAAACAACTTGGTTTCCTTCTACCCCCCATTCCCCCTTGCAAAGTTGTTTCGCTTACAGATTGAATGGAATTCCGACATTCAAACAACATTGACGAGGGAGGGGGGAGCATTCAATGTTTAAAGTGTTAAATTTGTAGAATTGCCGATTTTAGGCAGAGTGTCTCAACTATTTTAGCAAGTGATTGTCTGATAGGGGTATTAATGCGATTAGTTACTGCAAAACGATCACGTCATGTCAAGCGCTAAAAAATGAGCCAAGAAAGAAGGAAAGCATTTGTCTTTATTGTATGAACGGAAAGTAATGATATTTTAATGACATAAGGAAAAAACAGAGTTCGAAAACATTCGAAATTCCCGAACTTGAGCGGAAAGCGTAATTCAAAAGTATTCTTACAAGATAATTGCCCGATATAAAATTGTGCCAACGCGCCCAGAGCTATTAAAGCTGTATGGGCCAAATTAGTTACCGGCAAGATATAACGTATTTGCTATATCAGCAAGATTTGAATCCTATCGAAAATGTATTCAATGTAGTTAAACGGGAATTGAAGCCAGACAATAAGAAACAACGTTACATTTGAGACTTTTGAAGAATTCTCTGAACGAAAGGCATGTAATTGACAATATAATAAGTTCAATGAACAAGCGATTACAACTTATTATCAAACATAAGGGGAAGAGTACAAAATACTAAAGAAATTATTCAGAACATTGTGTTTCTTGTACGTACAAAGCATGTTTTATGAAAATAACGAATTGTAATGCAGTCAGTCACGCACCGGTGATGAAGCGAATTGCAGTCACGTAACACATTATTTTGTCATGAAAACTGTTCAAGCTCGTAAGAATGTATTTCTTTCTGCATATCAACATTTAAAACCGTAAATGGAAAGAGAAACTTCACTTAATACAATTCTGCTAACTAAAAATTTTCCTTCTATTTTACATAAGATTTACCAACGGTCTACATGCATTCGGTAATTAAAACAAAGATATGTATCTTTATATATTTCGCTGTAGACCGTGTACACCGTGTAGACCGTGTGACGTGGTATTCAATTGCACTTAGCACATACGTACTTGAGAAGATTGGGAGATATGTTAATTCACTGCAAAACGTTTGCATTGGTACCATTGAAAGAAGAAATAACAGCTTCAGCAAAAGATATTCGTGTTGGAAACTTTTCCAAATTCGTTTGACTGTACGCTACTTAGTTCAACTGCCTTACAGCTGACTCTTCCTTGCTTTCGTTTCCATCAGAATCACCATCGCTAGACTCGGAGTCAGTTCCATATGCCTGAAGAAACTACATGTAAACAAACCGTTCACCCCAATCGCGCGCGTCTGAGCGCAATTCGCCAGTGGAGCGCAATCCGCCAGTGAACTGAATGCAAAAACACCACAGAACCTTCTGAAAACATAACAACTTTCAAATGTTTTCAACCATGGGATTCGATGTGCATTACATTGCGTTACGAGAAGTCTTGGAAACGCTTTTCAGGAGCGTTTCAAATTTCTCCTGTCCTGCTCTTTCTCTGCTGCAACGTCATAAATTCTTATTTACACAACCTAGCTACGCCTTTTGTGTTAATTACTAACGTAAATATACCTTTTT
Organism: Cladopsammia gracilis; assembly: GCA_022457155.1. Lineage (NCBI taxonomy): Eukaryota > Metazoa > Cnidaria > Anthozoa > Scleractinia > Dendrophylliidae > Cladopsammia > Cladopsammia gracilis. The sequence goes on from JAJGOT010000803.1 coordinate 99,389, forward strand.
GACATCAACTCACAGGCTAAATTTACTTATTAGCGTCCCTTGTACCAAATCAAAAGAAATCACACTCAGGACTTTGCATCGTTTTCCAGCTAGCTTTATCCCTGGAAGTACACCCTTTTTCGCACGCAATTAGTGCCAATTACGCCAAATGCAAAAATGCAAAAAATACCCTTTCCTGTTGTGTCATTTCAAAACACCCAAACTTCAAGAAATGAAATACTGTTTTTTTAAAAACGACCCATTGAGAAGATCAAGTACTGCCAATTTCCGCCGTACTTAAAACTAAAAACAACAGTTATTAACGATTGAACCACTCAGACCTGTAGCTAACTAAGTTAAGAAATTGAGCTATTTTTGGAAAAATACAAATGCGCTTGTTGTTGCAAGCGGTAGATGTTGACAAAGTGATTTCCCGAAGGTCACGTTGTGTTCAGTTCACTTGTCAAAAATTGAAGTTTTCCAGCTTGTTTATGGTTGAATTTCACTTCGAAAAGCCACTTCATCTCTTCTTATTGGTGTTCTATAATCATTTCGTGTTTGACAAAGCTACTTACTTCAATTAGGGACTTTCATACCGGGAATTCTGGGTACTAGTTTCACGGTTTGATGGGAGAACTGAACAAACATGGCGGCCGTGTGACAATCATGGTAAAGTGGTTTTGCTGTTCAGCATTCTGCACCAACAATTTTCGAACACGAAATCCTCAAGGGGAATCCATCAAGTTTTATCGTTTGCCTGTGACCCTGAGGTACAAGCTGCCTACACCAGGATTCTTCAAACGACTGGTGTAAACTGGCATTCTGGCCATATTTGTGCCGAGCATTGGAGCCGTGGATATAGAGAAAACGCAAGTGCTGATTTTCCTGACATCCCTGTCCCAGCTTCTCAATTAGTGGCGCTGGAAAAAAAGCTTAAATAGGCGAAAGCTCAATTAGAGAGAAAAGTACAACAAAGCCTGTCAAACGAAAAGTAAGTAAGCTCGAAAGAAAACTTTTTCTGGCTAAGCGGTTGTCTGTCATTTCTGGATCTAAAAAAAGAAAAGCTCCAACAGAAAGAGACGAGCAAACTCCTAAAAGGTGAAGGAACTTATCTAAAGGACAGTTATCTACTCGTTTGGATGCGTCGGAAGAAGATAAGGAGCGATTGACCGAGCAGCTGACCAGTGCTCAAGACATGGTGAAAAAACTGAGGACTGAGAATCTCAGTTTAAAAATTAAAATGCGCAACATTGAGCAAACCCAGCAGAAGACTACTAAACAAAATGAGGAACTGAAGATTGCTATAAAAAGGCTACAACAAGAGCAATTAAAATACTCCAATGTCATTAACAAGCCAAATACATTTAAGTACTTGTGTGGAATATCTGTTGAACAATTCAATATTCTCTGGAATTGTGTGCAGCCTTACTGTGATGTCATCATCTATACTGACTGTAAAGGTACTGGGGAGAGAACTCTAGATAAAACAACAGAACTCTTTGCAGTTCTTATAATCTGTAGACATTCACTCCATCAGGGTGTGATGGCATTTATGCTTAAAGTAGGAGAAAGCACAATTCAGCGCATATTTGTTGGTTGGATAGTTTTCCTTGAGACAATCTTCACTTGTATTAACCTTAAGCCTGAAGCTGGGTTTTTACTAAAGAAGATGCCAGACATTTTTGTTGACTGGCCATGGACTCACAGACATGATCATTGATTGTTACTGAATTCAAATTCCAGCATGTATCAAATCTTGATTTAAATTCTCTCATGTTTTCTAACTACAAGAACATCATAACAGGTAAAGCCCTCAGTGGAGTTGCACCACATCGGATGGGTCTTTTTTTCAGTGATATCTACCCAGGGTCTATATCAGACAACAGTATTACTGAAAAGTCAGGAGTTGTCCAGTGGATTCAACCAGAACATGAACTAATGGCAGACAAAGGGTTTGCTGTTCAAGATCTTTGTGCATTGAAAGGAATATACTTGAATCGCCCTGCTCATGAACTAATGGCAGACAAAGGGTTTGCTGTTCAAGATCTTTGTGCATTGAAAGGAATATACTTGAATCGCCCTGCTCAGAAGATGTCAGACCAGTTTACTCAGGCAGAAGTTGAATCCAATTTTGACATTGCATCGACAAGAATTCATGTTGAACGGTTTATTGGGCGAGTTAGAGAATGGTCTATTTTGAATGCTGTTTGGACAGTGCAACGAATGGACTTACTATCCTCCACCTGGCAGGCATTGTGTCATATTGTCAACTTGACAATGCCTCCTATTGGCCCAAGAGAAAACAAATGAAAGCAGATGGATAATAAATCCAAGTTGTGTCTTTATTAAACTCCTTACTGCTGATTAGGGACCATTCATTTATTTATGGGGTGGGGTGGGGTGGGGGCCGGGGGGGGGGGGGGGTTGGTGGGATTAGGGGTTAATATTGTTTTATTAAAAAAAATAAAAATTGGTAGTTATCTAGTAACCTTTGTGGCATTTTAAGGTTTTATCGAATGGGATCCCCATAAAGAGGGGTTCCCAACATGAACATTGGTTTGCATCAATGGAAAAAATTAAAGAGGGTTGATAAAAAAGTGTATGGGCGGGAGTTGTTGTGAGTAGTGTAAATAATAACAAATATTAGCTTGTTAAATTACTTGTTAATTGAGGGAGTGACTTCTGCAACACAGCGCACTACAACCTCAATGTGATAAAAGAATAAAAAATTGAAATAAAAATTAGTAAAATTTGCCAAAAATTTTATGAAACAGTCAGTGTTTATAAGGTTGGCATATCATTTTAAGGGAAGATAGCTTTTCTCGAATGCCAGCATTAGATTTGATGAAAGGGATTTGTATTATGAGGGTTGGAATTAGGGTTAGGTCTAAGGAGATGGCTTTGCTACCCTAGGGGTTAGCAATTTAAGAGGGGGAAAAACCCATGTGCTAGGGGTCATCATTTGTAGAGGGGAAAAGAACCCATGTGCTAGGGGTTAGCATTTGTAGAGAGGGAAAAACCTATTGGCTAGGGGGTTAGCATTTGTAGAGGGGAAAGAACCCTATTCAGACTGGGCTTTTTTAGGCAATCTGTGACTGGGGGGGGGGGGGGCTCCTCGCATCCCCCTTCATATCTCTGGAACCAGTAAGGCTAGGACCATGAATTTTTTACACAATGTTCATCTCCATAAAAGGAAACCTCACACGCAGTTTTGACTTGCCACGCCCCAATTATTACGTCACAATGACGTCCTTTTTGTTTTTCCGACGTTTCGTTGATATTTTTCCATCCAGATACTTAAAATATCAAATATAACTGTAAAATCATCTTTTTAATATTAAAACATAATAAATACAAACAAGGACACATTTGTAAAGCGAGAGAAAGCAAAAAAAGGCGATAAAACTATAATTTTGAAATTATTGTCCACCATCTTGGATCCGCCATCTTATTAACTTTTATTAACTCTTATTAACGGAGTATATGTTTTTAACAACTACCTTCAATTTATCTAACTTAGGACGAGACTTTCCAATTAAGATTGGCGACAATCATGTTAAACGAGTCCAAACAACAAAATATTTAGGAATTCACTTAGATGAAAAATCTTAAATGGAACGAGGATGTTGACAAACTTTGTTCAAAAGTCAATCGATCCATCAGTGGTCTTAAACAGGCACGTGATTATGTACCATTAGATATTCTAAGTACTATTTACAAATCTCTTATCCAGCCTGTGTTCGACTACTGCGACGTTGTTTGGGACAATTTAGACCAAGGACTTGCCACTAGGATCCAGAAACTACAAAATCGCGCTGCACGTATAATAACCTTTCAAAGTTATGACGTTCGTTCAGCACAAATACGAAAACAACTAAACTGGGAAGAGCTTGCCTCAAGGCGTCAAAGGCACTTAAGTCTATTAATGTATGATACAGTGAATGGAAATGTACCTAGTTACTTAAGCGATCTTTTCTCGAATGTCTGTGAGAACAACCCTTATAAGTCTATGCTAAGAAATACGGAATATAATGTTGTACTGGACTACGTTCCAAAAACAGAATATTATAAAGGATCTTTCTCATACAGAGGAGGAATGCTGTGGAATTCATTACCAAATGACATAAAGGCGTCGGAATCTAAAGCTATCTTTAAAAGAAAACTGGCTAGTAGGCAGGCAAACTGTTGACTACATTTTACTATATTTTATTATTTGTACATATTTTTAGTGTAGTTGTACAGTATGTACTTCCTTTTCTATACGGCTTTCATGTAAAGAAGTTATGTAACTTATGAAGTTACCGTATTCAAATAAAAGTGAATCAATCAATCTCTCTCTCTCTCTCTCTCTCTCTCTCTCTCTCTCTCTCTCTCTCTCTCTCTCTCTCTCTCTCTCTCTCTCTCTCTCTCTCTCTCTCTCTCTCTGTCTCTGTCTCTACCTAAACAATATTTCCTGTTGTTTACAGTTACGGTCGACCGGTCATGCATCAACGGTAATAATATGCAAAAGTAAACTGACAGTATGAATGTAGTAACAGTATGAATGTAGTAACGACGGAAAAAAATACCGGTATTTTCCGTCGTTACTACATTCGTTTTCCACATACATACTGTCAGTTTACATTTGCATATTATTACCGTCGATGCACGACCGTAACTGTAAACAACAGGAATAGCTCAAAATTCTCGGCTTTGTCAGCATCTAAATAAAATATTCCATGGTAGTTGAAGGAGGTTTTCCCCATCTCTAGTCGTCGAATTTTTTCGATGCAAACTTTTGAAGCCGATAAAACGTCCAACGCCAGATGAGCTCACTAATTTAATATGCCAGATGCAAATCAGGAGTAAACTAACTCCTCCTACTAGGTATAATTGACGGCAGAGTAAATTGAAATTGCTCAAAGTAGTTTTGATTCGAAGGGTCGCGTAACAGTGAAATCAGTGGTAAATTGAAAAAAAAAGAATCTCGCCACATAAAACGGACATATTTCCTTTCAACCTGCGTTGTTGGTGCAGAACAAGAACTCTACGAGTAGTGACACCAGGCTTTAAGCGTACATAAGAAACTAAGAATTTGAAGCACAGCCAATAGTGTAACTGCTTCACAATCGAAAATTCACTGTGACACTGTAGAATCCATTGACTGTTCCATTTCGCAGTTGTAATAAGAGGCTTTTATATATACAGCTGTGAAAAGTGAAAAACGGCGGGAAAATCATATCACGTGCCGGTACCTTCTGGAGTCCACGCGATCAATACTCCTCGTTTTTAACCCGTGAATATACGCGCATGCGTAATGAACGGGTTATCGGTAACGACGACAGATATGCAAATGAGTCACTCACTCGCTCACTCCTTCCATCAGCTGTAAACTTAGTGACGTAATGCTTTTGTTACGAATGCGTTTTGTATCAAGAACAGCGTGAATCCAGCGATAACAATCACTAAATTGGTGTAAACGAATATAAACAACAATAAGCTTAAATATGTTTCGCATTTGGAGTCTTTAATGCAACGTTAAAATCAATCTAAAAGGAATTTTCAACTGAGACACGCGTTTTGATGGTTATCTAGCTTCAAGTAATAAAATTTAACCCGTCTCAAGACAGTGGTCAAGGTGGTCGAGTGGTGTAAACCGCGGACTTACAGCCGAAAGGCCCAGGTTCGAATCTCGCTCGAATCGTTATTTTTTTTCTTTTTTTTTTCTTTCTTCTTCGGACTGAACATTATGAAAGTGATGTACTGTATTTTTACTTTTTGCGTTTGTCAAAACTCCTTACGTTTAATTTTAAAAAAAATATATATTGAACCGTGATAGAGTGAAAACATAAGCTTACCGCAATTATTGCCTTCCACGTTAGTATTTCAAATTCACGGGTTGGCTGTGAGGAGCCTTTGATTAAATATGTGCTTCAAAAGTAAACGTTTTGTATCCGTGTGCAAACACGAGGTGAGACCACATTAAATACGAGTCGTAGACAATAGTGTATAATGCTACCTAAAACACGTTTCAGTGTTTGGTCAGTGCCGGAGTGAAATAATCGGAAAATCTGGGTGTAGTTTTCTATTAAACTACAAAACGACTTGTGACTAACTCCCAGAGTAAGTTATGGAGACATGTAGTGTAGTGCTGACTTTTGAGTCTGTCGACGAAATCCTATGGTGAGACCCTTTAAATGAAACCTCTTCAGCAGTAATTTTTATGGTACCATTAGTTTTTTCAATATGTCACAAAATGAAATTTGAGTTTTTACAAGAAATTTTGTTTTTTGGCAGTCAAGTAAGTTTTAAAAAAGGGCAATGAAATTTCTACCTCTTGGTGATCTTGAAGTTATAATGTTAAGTGATATGACTTCACCCAGTGGTCATTTTCAGAGTTAACAAGAACCCTTCCAGTAGTGAAACCGGGCTTTAAGGGTCTGGATTTTCATCTGGAATACTATTTAAAATATCTAACAAGAGCCTCATACAAACAATGTGTTACTGTAAACTACAACCAGTTTGCAAAATGGTTGGAACAGTCTCCCCAAAAAGCGGGTTTTCCTTAAAAAAGGTTAAGAATTTCAAAAATAAACAACTTGGTTTCCTTCTACCCCCCATTCCCCCTTGCAAAGTTGTTTCGCTTACAGATTGAATGGAATTCCGACATTCAAACAACATTGACGAGGGAGGGGGGAGCATTCAATGTTTAAAGTGTTAAATTTGTAGAATTGCCGATTTTAGGCAGAGTGTCTCAACTATTTTAGCAAGTGATTGTCTGATAGGGGTATTAATGCGATTAGTTACTGCAAAACGATCACGTCATGTCAAGCGCTAAAAAATGAGCCAAGAAAGAAGGAAAGCATTTGTCTTTATTGTATGAACGGAAAGTAATGATATTTTAATGACATAAGGAAAAAACAGAGTTCGAAAACATTCGAAATTCCCGAACTTGAGCGGAAAGCGTAATTCAAAAGTATTCTTACAAGATAATTGCCCGATATAAAATTGTGCCAACGCGCCCAGAGCTATTAAAGCTGTATGGGCCAAATTAGTTACCGGCAAGATATAACGTATTTGCTATATCAGCAAGATTTGAATCCTATCGAAAATGTATTCAATGTAGTTTAAACGGGAATTGAAGCCAGACAATAAGAAACAACGTTACATTTGAGACTTTTGAAGAATTCTCTGAACGAAAGGCATGTAATTGACAATATAATAAGTTCAATGAACAAGCGATTACAACTTATTATCAAACATAAGGGGAAGAGTACAAAATACTAAAGAAATTATTCAGAACATTGTGTTTCTTGTACGTACAAAGCATGTTTTATGAAAATAACGAATTGTAATGCAGTCAGTCACGCACCGGTGATGAAGCGAATTGCAGTCACGTAACACATTATTTTGTCATGAAAACTGTTCAAGCTCGTAAGAATGTATTTCTTTCTGCATATCAACATTTAAAACCGTAAATGGAAAGAGAAACTTCACTTAATACAATTCTGCTAACTAAAAATTTTCCTTCTATTTTACATAAGATTTACCAACGGTCTACATGCATTCGGTAATTAAAACAAAGATATGTATCTTTATATATTTCGCTGTAGACCGTGTACACCGTGTAGACCGTGTGACGTGGTATTCAATTGCACTTAGCACATACGTACTTGAGAAGATTGGGAGATATGTTAATTCACTGCAAAACGTTTGCATTGGTACCATTGAAAGAAGAAATAACAGCTTCAGCAAAAGATATTCGTGTTGGAAACTTTTCCAAATTCGTTTGACTGTACGCTACTTAGTTCAACTGCCTTACAGCTGACTCTTCCTTGCTTTCGTTTCCATCAGAATCACCATCGCTAGACTCGGAGTCAGTTCCATATGCCTGAAGAAACTACATGTAAACAAACCGTTCACCCCAATCGCGCGCGTCTGAGCGCAATTCGCCAGTGGAGCGCAATCCGCCAGTGAACTGAATGCAAAAACACCACAGAACCTTCTGAAAACATAACAACTTTCAAATGTTTTCAACCATGGGATTCGATGTGCATTACATTGCGTTACGAGAAGTCTTGGAAACGCTTTTCAGGAGCGTTTCAAATTTCTCCTGTCCTGCTCTTTCTCTGCTGCAACGTCATAAATTCTTATTTACACAACCTAGCTACGCCTTTTGTGTTAATTACTAACGTAAATATACCTTTTTGACATCAACTCACAGGCTAAATTTACTTATTAGCGTCCCTTGTACCAAATCAAAAGAAATCACACTCAGGACTTTGCATCGTTTTCCAGCTAGCTTTATCCCTGGAAGTACACCCTTTTTCGCACGCAATTAGTGCCAATTACGCCAAATGCAAAAATGCAAAAAATACCCTTTCCTGTTGTGTCATTTCAAAACACCCAAACTTCAAGAAATGAAATACTGTTTTTTTAAAAACGACCCATTGAGAAGATCAAGTACTGCCAATTTCCGCCGTACTTAAAACTAAAAACAACAGTTATTAACGATTGAACCACTCAGACCTGTAGCTAACTAAGTTAAGAAATTGAGCTATTTTTGGAAAAATACAAATGCGCTTGTTGTTGCAAGCGGTAGATGTTGACAAAGTGATTTCCCGAAGGTCACGTTGTGTTCAGTTCACTTGTCAAAAATTGAAGTTTTCCAGCTTGTTTATGGTTGAATTTCACTTCGAAAAGCCACTTCATCTCTTCTTATTGGTGTTCTATAATCATTTCGTGTTTGACAAAGCTACTTACTTCAATTAGGGACTTTCATACCGGGAATTCTGGGTACTAGTTTCACGGTTTGATGGGAGAACTGAACAAACATGGCGGCCGTGTGACAATCATGGTAAAGTGGTTTTGCTGTTCAGCATTCTGCACCAACAATTTTCGAACACGAAATCCTCAAGGGGAATCCATCAAGTTTTATCGTTTGCCTGTGACCCTGAGGTACAAGCTGCCTACACCAGGATTCTTCAAACGACTGGTGTAAACTGGCATTCTGGCCATATTTGTGCCGAGCATTGGAGCCGTGGATATAGAGAAAACGCAAGTGCTGATTTTCCTGACATCCCTGTCCCAGCTTCTCAATTAGTGGCGCTGGAAAAAAAGCTTAAATAGGCGAAAGCTCAATTAGAGAGAAAAGTACAACAAAGCCTGTCAAACGAAAAGTAAGTAAGCTCGAAAGAAAACTTTTTCTGGCTAAGCGGTTGTCTGTCATTTCTGGATCTAAAAAAAGAAAAGCTCCAACAGAAAGAGACGAGCAAACTCCTAAAAGGTGAAGGAACTTATCTAAAGGACAGTTATCTACTCGTTTGGATGCGTCGGAAGAAGATAAGGAGCGATTGACCGAGCAGCTGACCAGTGCTCAAGACATGGTGAAAAAACTGAGGACTGAGAATCTCAGTTTAAAAATTAAAATGCGCAACATTGAGCAAACCCAGCAGAAGACTACTAAACAAAATGAGGAACTGAAGATTGCTATAAAAAGGCTACAACAAGAGCAATTAAAATACTCCAATGTCATTAACAAGCCAAATACATTTAAGTACTTGTGTGGAATATCTGTTGAACAATTCAATATTCTCTGGAATTGTGTGCAGCCTTACTGTGATGTCATCATCTATACTGACTGTAAAGGTACTGGGGAGAGAACTCTAGATAAAACAACAGAACTCTTTGCAGTTCTTATAATCTGTAGACATTCACTCCATCAGGGTGTGATGGCATTTATGCTTAAAGTAGGAGAAAGCACAATTCAGCGCATATTTGTTGGTTGGATAGTTTTCCTTGAGACAATCTTCACTTGTATTAACCTTAAGCCTGAAGCTGGGTTTTTACTAAAGAAGATGCCAGACATTTTTGTTGACTGGCCATGGACTCACAGACATGATCATTGATTGTTACTGAATTCAAATTCCAGCATGTATCAAATCTTGATTTAAATTCTCTCATGTTTTCTAACTACAAGAACATCATAACAGGTAAAGCCCTCAGTGGAGTTGCACCACATCGGATGGGTCTTTTTTTCAGTGATATCTACCCAGGGTCTATATCAGACAACAGTATTACTGAAAAGTCAGGAGTTGTCCAGTGGATTCAACCAGAACATGAACTAATGGCAGACAAAGGGTTTGCTGTTCAAGATCTTTGTGCATTGAAAGGAATATACTTGAATCGCCCTGCTCATGAACTAATGGCAGACAAAGGGTTTGCTGTTCAAGATCTTTGTGCATTGAAAGGAATATACTTGAATCGCCCTGCTCAGAAGATGTCAGACCAGTTTACTCAGGCAGAAGTTGAATCCAATTTTGACATTGCATCGACAAGAATTCATGTTGAACGGTTTATTGGGCGAGTTAGAGAATGGTCTATTTTGAATGCTGTTTGGACAGTGCAACGAATGGACTTACTATCCTCCACCTGGCAGGCATTGTGTCATATTGTCAACTTGACAATGCCTCCTATTGGCCCAAGAGAAAACAAATGAAAGCAGATGGATAATAAATCCAAGTTGTGTCTTTATTAAACTCCTTACTGCTGATTAGGGACCATTCATTTATTTATGGGGTGGGGTGGGGTGGGGGCCGGGGGGGGGGGGGGGGGGGGTTGGTGGGATTAGGGGTTAATATTGTTTTATTAAAAAAAATAAAAATTGGTAGTTATCTAGTAACCTTTGTGGCATTTTAAGGTTTTATCGAATGGGATCCCCATAAAGAGGGGTTCCCAACATGAACATTGGTTTGCATCAATGGAAAAAATTAAAGAGGGTTGATAAAAAGTGTATGGGCGGGAGTTGTTGTGAGTAGTGTAAATAATAACAAATATTAGCTTGTTAAATTACTTGTTAATTGAGGGAGTGACTTCTGCAACACAGCGCACTACAACCTCAATGTGATAAAAGAATAAAAAATTGAAATAAAAATTAGTAAAATTTGCCAAAAATTTTATGAAACAGTCAGTGTTTATAAGGTTGGCATATCATTTTAAGGGAAGATAGCTTTTCTCGAATGCCAGCATTAGATTTGATGAAAGGGATTTGTATTATGAGGGTTGGAATTAGGGTTAGGTCTAAGGAGATGGCTTTGCTACCCTAGGGGTTAGCAATTTAAGAGGGGGAAAAACCCATGTGCTAGGGGTCATCATTTGTAGAGGGGAAAAGAACCCATGTGCTAGGGGTTAGCATTTGTAGAGAGGGAAAAACCTATTGGCTAGGGGGTTAGCATTTGTAGAGGGGAAAGAACCCTATTCAGACTGGGCTTTTTTAGGCAATCTGTGACTGGGGGGGGGGGGGGGGCTCCTCGCATCCCCCCTTCATATCTCTGGAACCAGTAAGGCTAGGACCATGAATTTTTTACACAATGTTCATCTCCATAAAAGGAAACCTCACACGCAGTTTTGACTTGCCACGCCCAATTATTACGTCACAATGACGTCCTTTTTGTTTTTCCGACGTTTCGTTGATATTTTTCCATCCAGATACTTAAAATATCAAATATAACTGTAAAATCATCTTTTTAATATTAAAACATAATAAATACAAACAAGGACACATTTGTAAAGCGAGAGAAAGCAAAAAAAGGCGATAAAACTATAATTTTGAAATTATTGTCCACCATCTTGGATCCGCCATCTTGGGTTTCCTTTTTTTTTCGTTTAAATTAAAATTTAAAAAATATCTAAAAGAGAAAAGGATCAGAATGTATAAAACACGTATCAAACTAATGTCTATTATCCAAACAATGAACTTAGAAGCGTTATTTAATAAATAGTACAAAATTTTTCACTCTAAGTAAAAGAGAGCCAAAATTTGCCTACCCCTCCCCCCCAAATACCAAAATGTCCCTAGATAAATTCTAAGAAACGTCAGAAAATTTCAGCCTCATAGCTATTTCGGTGTAAGAGTTATCACAATTTTACGGGAGGGGGTCGAGAAACCCCCCCCCCCCCCCAGTCTGAATAGGGTTAAAATGATATGCCAACCTTATAAACACTGACTGTTTCATAACACTTTTTGCAAATTTTACTAGTTTTTTTTAATTTTTTATTCTTTTATCACATTGGGGTTGTAGTGTGCTGTGTTGCAGAAGTCGCTCCCTCAATTAACAACTAATTTAACAAACTAATATTTGTTATTATTTACACTACTCACAACAACTTCCGCCCATACACTTTTTATCAACCTCCTTATTTTTTCCATTGATGCAAATCAATGCTCATGTTGGGAACCCCTCTTTATGGGGATCCCATTCTATAACACCTTAAAATGCCACAAAGGTTGCTAGATAACTACCAATTTTCTATTTTTTTAAAATAAAACAATATTTTATTTTTAGGCACTGGCAATCAAATCCCAACAGCGCCCCCCCCCCCCCCCCGCCCCCTCCTCTCCCGACCACATAAAAAAAATGAATGGTCCCTTACAAATTAAAGTACAATATGAAAGTCAGTGTTGTATGTAACAAGGCCAGCAAAATGAGTCTTACTTCACTTTACTTTGAGAACTCAACCCTAGGGATTGACTTTACCAGTGCATTTATGTATGATCTTAGGGATTTGATACTTGCAAAGTCTGGAACACGTCCAGCTACATTTTCACCTAGGCCTTTGTAATAGTTATGTTCTGAATGTGACCATTCCAATAAAGGTTTTTCATTTAAAATACTGTTGGTGATATCTTTTATAACAGACATTAAGACATCATCTCTTTTGATGAGAAAAATAATGCTTGTTGGGTTTCAGGGTGATATGATTCTAAAATGCAGTATGAGGCACCAGTAGACACCATTTCTAATTGAGGCTGAATGAAGTAACTTGGTAGCTGTTTAAGTGATGACAGCGGCCCTTCAGTTTTTGATGCTCTTGTCTTGACTTCCAAAATTATAGAAGATGCAGCCAATGCATCTGGACTAGCACCATAATTAGAGTCACTTGGATCCTCAAAGAACCCACAGGTTTGAGTTTCACTGTTAGACAAATTACAAAAAAACTGATATTGCTTCTTTCTCAAATTTGTGACCCCTTTTGAAATTCTCAAAGTTTGTATTAATAACATCACTTTCTTTCAAACCTTGTTTAACCACTTTCCAGTATGTAATGAACTTCTATTGTCCATGTAAACCCAGGAGTGCAGGTAGTCTACTTCCAGTAATTTTGAATTTACGCAGGTCTTCCCATAACATCAGTATTCTGCAGAACATCATGGTAGTTTGGTCCACAAGGGCAAGTGGCTTTCAGATTGCTTATGTTTATTGTCAGTAAAGACGTCTTCTCTTGAAGCTGCGCTTCAATTCTGGCACTGACTTCTATAATATTCTCTTGACTGTTTGCCTCATACAGAACGTTACTTGTGTCTACTGTTACTGGGTTTGATACCTGTTTGTCATCAGTCTCTTCTCATACTTCAGCTACACATTTAGTAGTTAAGGCTCTCTGAATGGTGCTTGTTATTAGATCCATTTTAGTTTCATGATTACAATTGACTCTTTCCTGGCAATAAGATTCCTCACAGTAATCATGATCAACTAAAGCTAGAGCTCTTCTTAAAGAGTGCCTGTACTCCAAATGTTCATATAGAGGTGTTGTTGGTCCAATAGTTGAATTGTGAAGTACTGTGTACACATGATGTTCACCCACCCTACCCCCCTGGATTTAACTAGAGGGACCCCAAATGAGTGTTGGCTGTTAGCCCTACTACAGTACAGTTCACCGGACCCAGGCTAGACGCCACCCCCTTGCAAATGAATGAGTAAAACCAAGTCAAGCAGCGAAGTCAAACGTTGCTTTTTCTGAACTGGAGACACAAGTTTTGACCCACCCTACCCCCCTGGATTTAACTAGAGGGACCCCAAATGAGTGTTGGCTGTTAGCCCTACTTCAGTACAGTTCACCGGACCCAGGCTAGACGCCAACCCCCCTGCAAATGAATGGGTAAAACCAAGTCAAGCAGTGAAGTCAAACGTTGCTTTTTCTGAACTGGAGACACAAGTTTTGACCCACCCTACCCCCCTGGATTTAACTAGAGGGACCCCAAATGAGTGTTGGCTGTTAGCCCTACTTCAGTACAGTTCACCGGACCCAGGCTAGACGCCAACCCCCCGCAAATGAATGAGTAAAACCAAGTCAAGCAGTGAAGTCAAACGTTGCTTTTTCTGAATTGGAGACACAAGTTTAGACCCACCCTACCCCCCTGGATTTAACTAGAGGGACCCCAAATGAGTGTTGGCTGTTAGCCCTACTACAGTAGACTTCACCACAAACATTGTTGACGGAGCCCCCCCCCCCCCCCCCCCCCCTCAAAACTAATCAGCCAGTCCCCCGGTGGAACCACGGCCGAGGGCCGCGGTTCCACCACGGTTCTGTGAATTCAAAAAGTAGCGATCAAATTTTGAAAAATTCAGGTATATATATATATATATATTTTTTTTTTGATGTCTGGTAAAAGTTTTTCAACCTCCTGCACAACCGATGCCGTAGTTTCTGGTATCTCCCTGAGTTTCAAAGGATAGCGGTTAATAAGCGTGAGACGCAGATCATTCCCACCCGTAGTTTTGATAATTTTGCATTCCATCGCTTCTGTCTTACTCTGCAATTTGTCCACAATCTGATAAAAAGATGTGGGTTTGTGGAGGCTGATTGGGGCGTCCATAACTCAGAGTATATAATACAGATTTACTTTTATACCTTCACTTCGTGCCCATATGGAGGCCGTAGAGAGAATATTAGAAAACTTGGGAAAACTTGCCCGCCTTAACCCGTGCAATGAGCTCTTCGTACTCTTCATGGGAAAGCTCGCCAGCATAGTCTTCGAAGATAGCCTTCGTTGTTTTGCTTAAAGGCGTGTAGAAAAGCACGATCGCCGCCACGTTTTCTCTGGTTATCTGCTGGGTCAGAACCCACACGCTTATCCCGCTGTGACGAGCACTGAAGCCGAGATTAACCAGCTGGCTCGTGCGGCCTTTAACGTCTTTCGAAGCGGCGCAGTCATCGAGAATGATGAGAGTGTTCGTGGCCTCTAAAAATAACTTGCTAGAATTAACCACCATTCAACCTCGTGCTGCTTGCAGTTGATAACGTAAATGCGTGGCTCTTTGTCAACGAAACCGTTGTAAGTCTTGTTGTGGATAAAGGTTGGGCAAATTAGCAAAATGTAGTCAAACTTGGCCCTCCATAAACATATACTTTGCTCTACATTAATGTATTGAGCACTGTTTTACGAATATCCAGTTCTACACTTTATATATATATATATATATATATATATATATATATATATATATATATATACAGTTCTGTATATGTACTGTTCATCGATCTACGTTCTATGAGCGACAAAAACGGAACGGAGCGGAACGGTGTCCTGCTCGAGATCGACAGGATCACTTCGGGCAGCATGCTTCGTTTTCATAATTAGTGACACCTTGTTCGCCATCGTGTTTTCTTATATATGTATAAAACCGAAAATGTGAGGGTCAAGAGTCCAACTCCAATATAGCTTTGCTGGTTTATTCGCTCGACGATTCGACCATAACGGTCTTCATCAGGAGCATCTGAGGTATATACTAACTGTTACAACATTCGAAATTTAAAAAGCTTAACGGAAAGAACACACGTGACATGCTGACGTAATAATAAGATATGGAGCTATAAAGCTAAACTAAACTAAGCAAAACAGTATATCACGTGAATTTAACTAGGCTATTAATAGTAGGCTTGAATTTAGAAATCCAATAGCTTTCTCTTGCTCTTCTAATGTCTTGATTAGGATTTCTAACTTTTTCAATGACTGTTAATTTTAAATGTTTAACCCCACAGTTTTTGAAGTGTCTGACAGTGGGAATGTTCTTATGACCTGCGTTTATGTCGCTGCGGTGTTGGTTTGTACGGCGATGGACAGGGTTTTTTGTTTCCCCTATATACTGATCGTCGCATTTTGTGCATTGAATCAAGTATATAACGTTGCTAGTTTGACAGGTGGTGTGTTGCGTAAGAGTGAAGGTTTCTCCTGTAGTTGTGCTTTTAACTGTTTCTGTGAATCTACCATATGTTTTGCAACATGCACATCTATTGTCTACTTTACAAGGCCAAAATCCTGGATTAGTATGTTCGGCGGATGTATGTTGCTTGTGTTTATGTGAAGAGTGTATCCTAAGGTTTCTGTTGGTTTGAAAGGAGCGGCCACATATTCTGCATGAGGTTTCTGATGTGTTTGGCGTGTCACTGCTAATGGCGGAATGGCTTGCTTGTTCAGAAACACTAGGGTCGCATGGTGGTAATCTTTTGTTCGTTAGCATCTCTGACAGGTTTCTTCCTCTACGGTAGGCAACGAGGGGGCGGTCCTTAAAGATGATTTTGCATTTAGATGAGGTGTGTAGTATTTGCTGGTGTTGGTTGAGAATATTATGCAGGTTCGGCATTGCTGGATTGTAGGTTACTATAAGGGGTACACGGTCAGTGACAGGATTCTGCTTGGTTCTGAGAGCCTCTTCTCTAGTTGTTCTTCTCGCTCTCATAATGCACTCCTTGATGAGTTTGTTTTTGTAACCTCGATCAAGAAGTACATTATGTAGTTCTCGAGCTCTCTTCTCAAAGAATTTGTTGTTAGAACATATGCGGCGTAGTCTCAGTGCCAGGCTGTAGGGGATAGACGTTTTAGTGTGACGTGGATGGCAACTGGTCCAGTTTAGATATTGATGAGTGTCACATGATGATGATATTGATGATGGAAATTTAAAATTCGAAATTTAAAAAGCTTAACGGAAAGAACACACGTGACATGCTGACGTAATAATAAGATATGGAGCTATAAAGCTAAACTAAACTAAGCAAAACAGTATATCAGTATATATATATATCAGTATATCAGTATATCAGTATATCAGTATATCAGTATATCAGTATATATATCAGTATATCAGTATATCAGTATATCAATGATGATATTGATGAGTGTAGATTCACAGAAACAGTTAAAGCACAACTACAGGAGAAACCTTCACTCTTACGCAACACACCACCTGTCAAACTAGCAACGTTATATACTTGATTCAATGCACAAAATGCGACGATCAGTATATAGGGGAATCAAAAAACCCTGTCCATCGCCGTACAAACCAACACCGCAGCGACATAAACGCAGGTCATAAGAACATTCCCACTGTCAGACACTTCAAAAACTGTGGGGTTAAACATTTAAAATTAACAGTCATTGAAAAAGTTAGAAATCCTAATCAAGACATTAGAAGAGCAAGAGAAAGCTATTGGATTTCTAAATTCAAGCCTACTATTAATAGCCTAGTTAAATTCACGTGATATACTGTTTTGCTTAGTTTAGTTTAGCTTTATAGCTCCATATCTTATTATTACGTCAGCATGTCACGTGTGTTCTTTCCGTTAAGCTTTTTAAATTTCGAATGTTGTAACAGTTAGTATATACCTCAGATGCTCCTGATGAAGACCGTTATGGTCGAATCGTCGAGCGAATAAACCAGCAAAGCTACATTGGAGTTGGACTCTTGACCCTCACATTTTCGGTTTTATTTACGATTATTTCAAGTGTCCACGATCGCTTTAGTGATCCTCCAGCAAGCATTTTACGTTGGTTAAGGATCTGCATTGTTTGCGAGACCCCTCACAAGTTCTTATATATATATATATATATATATATATATATATATATATATATATATATATATATATATATAAATTCTGAACTTGAGTAGAAAAAATTTTCCGAGAGCGCTCTACTTTTCAGGAGCGGTAACTATAATGTAGAAAATGTAGTTCCAGGCTTCAGAGGTTATTCATCGCTTTATTGCTACAGTCCTGTTTCGTATGGTCGAGAAATGACCACACTCATCAGGCAACTTGAGCGAATGACCGTTAATTTAACTGCTGGCGGTATTATACATACGACCGTTAATTTGAAAGTTGTTAGGCAGCGCGCGCGTAGCTGCGTTACATTACGTAATTCTAAAGTTCTATTGCACCACTGTATACAAGTGACCGTTAATTTAAAAATTGGTAGGCAGCGCGCGCAGTTGCGTTACATTATGTTACTCTAAAGTTCCTGAGTGTGAATCTGTTTCTGTGAGGGCACGAACCTGCCAATTCGTTTCTTTTGTTTAGGGTACATAGATCTTTACGACAGATGATGAAAAATTTTTCTTGGAGGCACAGGCTGCATTTCTTGCTCACATTATTGTACGGTTTGCATTTCCTAAGTACTTTCCACTGCACACGAAAGGATTTTTTCGCATCTTTTAGCGTCCATACGTGTTTTGACAGTTCTGTCTCGTTTCTTCTGTTGGCGTGTCGGAATGAGGTCGTGTGGTTTCTGTATCTGTCTTTGAAGTTGGTAGCCAGTCCAATGTATGTTTCTGTTGTCGTGTCAGTCGTCACAGTCGCTTAGTAGACCACGTTTGTCTGCAGGCATTTTCCTTCAAGTGGGCATTCCGGTTTTCTTCGGCAGTTGCACGTTTGCGGTTGCTGCGTGGATGCCTGTGTAGTGATGTTTTCTGAGAGGATCTTTTTATTGTGGGATGAGATGATGGCTTTCATATTCGGCATGCATGAGTAACTGAGCTTGAGTGTGTGCCTGTTGAATATCTTGTGCAACGGATGGTTTGGGGGGAAGCATTTGTCGATGATGCCCAGGAATTTCTTTCCAAGGTTCGTTTTTACATCCGAATCCCATGGGGGGTTGTACCATGTGATGTTTCTTTTTCGGCTCCTTTTCTTCTTTGTTGTTTGCTTTTTTTCTGGGTTGAATGTTAACTTGAAGTCATACCCACTTTCATCGAGTGCTTTCTGGTAAGGCGCGATAGCTTCATTGAAGATTTCTTTGCTGGAAGAGATATTAGTAAGTCGTTTGTTGATGTTTTGTGGGATGTTCTTCAGTAATGTTGGTGGATGGTTACTCAGCCGGTGGACGTACAGCAATTTGTTGTTGGGTTTCATATACGGTTTATAGCTTCCACTTGTAAGGTCGAGGGTCACATCAAGGAAGTTCACGATCTTTTTGTTTGCTTCAATTGTGATTTTGAGACCATGAGATTTGAATACATTGCTCACTTCCTGCTTTGTCTTCTCGATTTCCCTCGGAGTGGCTTTGCATACTGCGAGGCCGTCGTCACGATAGAGTCCCACTTGATCTTTAAATTTGGGTGCGATGAGTGATAGCATGTATAATCCTATCAATTCACAAGTTTCCGCTCCATCGTATGAACCCATTGTTACGTCAAACGTGCTGTCACAATTCTTTTTTGTCCACGGCGAGTCCTGGTGGTAAAGGAGAGATCTTTTTGCGTGAATGATAATTTGTCGGTCTTGGTTGGTGATGTTAGTAAATCTTGATGCATAGTCCAGTGCTTTCATCAGGAGTTCTTCTGATATGGATGGGTAAAATTCGCATACGTCAAAGGTGATAAATGCATGTTGGCTTTTATCGGGTATCGCTTTAAACCATTCTATGGCATCGGTAGTGCTTTTCCACAGATTTACTTTTGTTGCTTTGATGATTTCTGAGTTAACGCCGTCTAAAATGTGCTTGCTGATGATGCCAATCTCTGACTTGCTTGGGTTAATGAGTCTGCAGGTCGGATTGTTCTTAAAATCCGGTTTGTGGTCTTTCATCGTTATAAATGGATCTCTGTGCGCTGGCACATCAATTCGGTCGTCAAGTTCGAGTTTTTCTGCTAACAGCTTGTCTTTAGTCGCTATTTCGATGGGAACATTGTGATCTGTCTTTTTGTAAGATTTTGTTACGTTTTTGTTCAGGAGTGTCATGTAGTCTTTCGGCTTGGTTTTGTAGTGGTTAGTTGTTTTGTCTGCTTTAACAAAGACGTGTTTGTCCTCTCGAATTTCTTTGAGGTCTTTCCCGAGCTTTCTCTGGAGGCTGCTAGGATGGTGGTTGGTGTTAAATTGAACTCGTTGTATCATGTCTAGCATACAGTCCTCGAACTCATCGAGCTCGTTCACGTGTGGTGGCGAGCGCTTAGATTTAAATCCGTAAGTTTCTGTGGTCGTATCATCGGTGTTGGGGTTGAGGAAAAAGAAAGCCTTCCAACGCATACGCTTGACAAGGGATTCTGTCTTGTCGATCAGCCTTTGCTGAAAAGAGTTTTTAGTTGCCAGCGGGATGTTTTTGGTCGAATAATCGAAGTCCTTCACTTGAAAATTCATTCTTGAAAGCGCTCAACTGGCTTCGCAGGAGCTATTTAAATTCTGAACTTGAGTAGAAAAAATTTTCCGAGAGCGCTCTACTTTTCAGGAGCGGTAACTATAATGTAGAAAATGTAGTTCCAGGCTTCAGAGGTTATTCATCGCTTTATTGCTACAGTCCTGTTTCGTATGGTCGAGAAATGACCACACTCATCAGGCAACTTGAGCGAATGACCGTTAATTTAACTGCTGGCGGTATTATACATACGACCGTTAATTTGAAAGTTGTTCGGCAGCGCGCGCGTAGCTGCGTTACATTACGTAATTCTAAAGAATTAGAACTTTAGAATTACGTAATGTAACGCATTGCTTTATTTGGGACAAAATGCAATAGATATAGAACCCCAAGACCACAGTCCCAGTCATACCAAGGGTAAGACACACAAAACCAAAGCTCACTAGACTGACTCCATTGAGAAAATAGAACCATAACACCAATGAACGATGGAGATGAGGAAACAGAGCTTGGATAGACAAGAAGACTAAGGAAGTGGAGAACTATACAATGCATGGAAGAAAAAGGGGAAAGAATGGAATGTAAGCGCAACTACAAGCCCCCAAGTGAAGGAGAAATGTAGAAACGCAAGAAGATGAATTGAAGAAGGAGTTAAAAAAAACGTCGTAAGCATTTTGATTAAAAACAAACAAAACAAAAAACAAAACAAACTAAACCAAAATTACGTAATGTAACGCAGCTACGTGTGCGCTGCCTAACAACTTTCAAATTAACGGTCGTATGTATAATACCGCCAGCAGTTAAATTAACGGTCATTCGCTCAAGTTGCCTGATGAGTGTGGTCATTTCTCGACCATACGAAACAGGACTGTAGCAATAAAGCGATGAATAACCTCTGAAGCCTGGAACTACATTTTCTACATTATATATATATATATATATATATATATATATATATATATATATATATAGACGGTTTTGAAGGTGCTACCTGAGCCAACGAAAGATGTCATACCAAAAGGATCACAATAATGGATTAACAGTCCGGATTCGGTGGATATGATAAAAAACTAGTTAAAAAGACCGAAAATGGACAACTTTTGGTATAAAAAATATAAAAATTTAGTTTAAAAACGTTTCGGTCTCTCGACCTTCATCAGTTAAAAAAATAATCAAAAATAGAAAAAGTTGCAATAGCCCCAACTTAATAATAACTTTTAAATTCAGGGAGGTTTCATCACTAGGTTATGATTTTCTTATAGTTAATTTTTAGCATAAATTTTTTATCGTCTTTTGTAATTGTGTTAACGTTCAAGGGCCTCGTTCGGGAATTTGTTATTTTTGTGCTGGCCTCGTCACTCAAAGGCTCTGAGTGTGGAATTTATTACCCATTGTTTAAGGACCCTGCTCAGGGATTTTGTTGTGGCATTGGCCTGTATGATTGTTAAGAGCCCTGAATGGAAAACTTATTAAGTTGGGGCTATTGCAACTTTTTCTATTTTTGATTTAGGTTAATGTAGTTCATTAGTATTATTTGTGGCAATTGTGGTTTGCCTTTGGTTTAGTCTAGTTATCACTTCTATTATTGTATTATTGTTGTAATTTTTGCTTTTATTTTTGTTACGTAATTTATCAGTAGTTTAACATTAAGTCGTTGTTGTAACCGTATTTAAGTCCCATGTGTAACTTGTCTGTATAACTGATGAAGGTCGAGAGACCGAAACGTTTTTAAACTAAATTTTTATATTTTTTATACCAAAAGTTGTCCATTTTCGGTCTTTTTAACTAGTTATATATATATATATATATACATACATATATATATATACATATATATATATATATATATATATATATATATATATAATTATGTATACAATGTGCCCTCCCGGTTGTTACCATTATGGCTTTATGGCAACTCCTGAACTTGGGCACAGGATATATATATATATATATATACCGTTCCGCTGCGCGAAGTGGTCCTGTCGATCTCGAGCAGGACACCGTTCCGTTCCGTTCCGTTTTTCTCGCTCATAGAACGTAGATCGATGAACAGACCAAACTTGTCCTTCGTGTGGAACTTCGTGGCGTCCATGAACCCTTCACCCACCCCCACCCCACCCCCGGGTTGCTAAAGTGCCTTCGAACCTCCTCCCACATATCTCGGCTTTCCATACCCTGGCTGAAGATTTTATTAGTGACGCCGTCCACGGTGATCTTCACGCTGGTGATGTTGGGGTTAAAGAACATTTCCGAGTCCCTTGCACCACACGCGCGAGGCTCACTAAAGAGAAGGAGAAGGCCTTTCATTGACCGGCGCGGGACGTTGATGCTCTCGTGGATGATTGAGTCTGTCGCCACGTTGTCTGTGAACGTTTTGTGGTGGGTGACGTGCTCGTACAGGAATTCTTTGCCATTGAGATAGGCGCTTTCCGCTTCTCTGGCCAGGTCCGGGGCTTTTAGTACCTCATATTCAAGCTGAATGTTCGTCAGCTCATAGTCCAGCTTGGTGGCATCAGAGCCTTTAACAACCGTGCTCGCTGGGGCAAGCGTTAACTGGAATACAAGAGTTTCAGCGAGAACCCGTGGATAGAAAACACCATGATTTCTTAAGATCTCGTAGTGAAGGTGGATTATGTATTTGTTTCCATAGACCGCATTCAGCTTTTTCTCCATGTCAACATCAGAGGTTTTCTTGTCCCCCCGAATTTGAACGGATTTTGTACAAATCCTCAGACTGCATCCCTTCGACGAACATGTTATTTCGTTGGGCCTTTGTCAGGAAAAGGTCCTCATAAAGCTGGTATATATCAAAGGCAGTGGTTTCTTACAGCCTCTCTCCAGCAAACTTGAACTCCTAGCTTTAGACAAGCGCCCGAGAGAGGTTGTTTACCAGATAGTTGTTGGCGTGTCCGCTGACGACGAGATTAAAAACCAAGGCCAACGACCCCGGGACGAGCACGTCCCCT
>JAJGOT010000803.1:127500-132500 GCA_022457155.1 Cladopsammia gracilis
GATCGCACTATCGTGCTAACTTTATTTATTTATTTATTTATTTATTTATTTAGTTATTTATCCAGGGACATCCAATTTAGCAGAGCTAGTTTAAATGGAGCCCTGACACAACACAAAAACAAAGACATTAAAACATTAAAACTAGAAAATTAGTTAACTTACAGAGGCAACATGTATCGCAGGTGTTACTATTTAAAATGGCGCTTTAGCTTGATTTTAAATTCGCTAAGCGTCTCCACTTGTCTAATGATTCTCGGTAGGGTATTATAGGTCCGAGCACCGTTTATTCTGAAGCTACCTTGGTATTTAGTAGTTTTTGCGTAGGGAGGGCGCAGCAGATCACGGCTTCTGGTGTTATGGGCATGTAAAAGGTGCGCATGCCTAAATTCTGAAAGTAAGTACGAAGGTGCTATTGCGTGAAGACACTTATGGACTAAGACGCATTTGAGATAATTTCTGCGTGCTTGTAAGTTGGGCCAGCCAAGTGTTGATTTTAGCTCCTCAGCCCCGATAGATCGACCTTCAATAATACATGCCGCGCGTCTATTTAGCTTATCTAGATGAGTTTACTAACTACATTACTCTTTCCGTATGAACGTATTAACGTACTAGCGTACGAGCGTACGAGCGATAGTAGTGTTTAGCCTGTCTATTTTTACAGAGAATTGCTTAAAGACATGCTTGAAGGCTTAAAACAACACAATGGTCATACAACAGGAGTCGTATAGGTCTGTCTACCCCATTTATAACCATGCTTGACATTTTTAGACATTGCTAGATAATCAGAATTTGAACGGGTACAATTGTACCAAAGAGGAGAATTTATTATGTCCATAGACGTATTCAGGTCTCCATTTTTGGAGACATTGAAAAGTTATATTTACTCATGAAGTCTATGTACTTTTCAGAAAGGACAATATCCTACATGGTTCAAATACTGACGAAAAGTCCTTCTAAAGAAACACAACTGTATGCCGGATCGAAATTTGCACAAGACTAACCTCATTGGCCAGAACCTCTGGACCAAGAGAAATATAGGCGCACATTTTCGATCCGCTAAGCGATATATAAACGGCTAACACTTTTGAACGTTACCAATATCCATGAGATATACCTCTAGCGACGAGATTCACGAGTAGAATCGGAACTGCAGTCTTGCTTCAGCTTTATCATCTATACATAGAGAGAAGAATATACTAGCATCCGTGAGATTAACAAAACAGCAACCATGCTGTGGATTATCTGTTGGATGCTAAATCAAACGCTATTACAAAACAAGGGAGGTTAATCCCAGCTCCACTGAGACACACTACTCAACTACAGAACTAACTAAGGAGCAAAAAATTATTGCAAGAATTCATTATTCCATTGCATTTGAATTGTAGACTACGGTTTTTTGAGACCTGGATCTAAGATGCCTATATCCGTGATGAGAAACACTTTCTCACAAGTCTTGCACACCGCAGACTTTAGACACTACTGAAATCACGGCCTGAGAAATTTAACGATCCTTGCATTTTCAAAGCTATAACAAACTTTAGCCGATTAGTATTTATCTTGCTACAAAAGTGAGCCAAAGAAACCTTAATGTATACCGATAGAGCTAGCACCAAACGGGCATAATAAAAATATAATAGTTCTAACGGCTCTGAACAGTACGAAATCCTCCTATCAATTTGAGAGATAATCCGTCTCGATCAAAGGATCAATATCGACGAAGAGAACAAATTCATAACTGATCTTAAGGCGCATTTCTCTCTTAAGTCTTATTGGGAAAGCTTTATGCTTTTTAAGTACTTTTTTTTATCGACGAGCGGTAGTAGTATTTAGCCTGTCTATTTTTACAGAGAATTGCTTAAAGACAAGCTTGAAGGCTTAAGACAATACAATGGTCACACAACAGGAGTCGTGCAGGTCTGTCAACCCCATTTATAACCATGCTTAACACGTTGAAATTTTCAATACAAAAACAACTCAGTTTCTATTCTCTGACCCATTTTTTTTCTCATATTTTTTGTACCTCTGAACCAGGGCACGCTTTTTGTCTATCGGATCATTGAATCAGTTTTTTAAATGGGGCGGTTGTCCTAGAATTTATAGCAGGGGGAATAGACAAATTTGAGACAGATCAAATGTAGAGCAAATGGCTTGCATTTATTTTCTTAATGTTCTTGTCAACCAAGACAGGCCCAAAGAACAACTTTTTTTTCAAAACCCAAGTGATCAATCTATTCAATTAAATCACAACCGGTATGGTCTTTAATCTCAATACTCCATTTCCAGACCAAACTGTGGCAAGTTCGATAGGACACAGCGAACATATTGGGTCAAGAGACCACCAGTAATTAACGGTGAAATTTTGGGTATATATGTAAAAAGAAAATAGGAAAAAACACATTACAAATGATGACTAGCCTTTTTACACATTTTTAAGAATGAATAAGTCGTTATAAAACTAGAGCTGCGGCGTTGAGGAAAGTTTAATTTAAGTGCTATCATGCTATTTATCCGTCAACAATAAAAGAGCTCGCTGCCAACGACAAAAAGCCCAAAGTACTATGCAGTCGAATCTCGCTATTTTGAACTTTCGAATTCCCCGTTGTTTCGAACCCAAATCCATTTCCCTTTGATAATGTTTTCAGTCATTTATTATCGGCTATTTCGAATCCCCGCTATTTCGAACTATTTTTCGTTTCCCCTGAGTGTTCGAAATAGCGAGGTTCGACTGTACTATTTTTTTGGTCAGTCGGAATCGGAAATGAAGGACTGCGACGGAGATCAAACGTCGCCGTCTTGTCGCTGTTTTCAAGTGGTTTATTTTAGGTGCGCCACTGATTAGCAGTGGCGGCTTCAAAACCCTCTTCGAGGTGTTTTCAAAATAGTTGTATAGCTATCCCAGGGCTAGCTTGCAAACACGGGTTTCATCAGTACCCAACGAAGCCGTTCCACAAAAAAGCCGCTCTGCAGGCTGTTATGGAGCTGGTTGGGAAATTAAACGCTAGAGAGTGATCTGGCTGGGATTTGACTCTAACCCCGTGTGGCTTGCAGAGAATATGATTAAGACATTGTTCCTGGCTGAATAAAAAAGCTCAGATTGTTTTTTAAAAAACAGTTTTTAGTGCATCTTGGAATCACACAATGAATTATAGAAAGAGTCACACCAACTGCTTTTAGCCAGTGTTTCTGGCTTCTAGCAAACTTCTACGACGCTCTCGTCACGCAACGATCTGACAGAAAACAATAGTTCCATTCAATTCAATCCAGTTCAATTATTAAACTTCAGTTTGTAGACAGCGCGCGAGCCGGAATGGTTCGTTTTAAAATGATCCAGCCAAGAACTTTGCTGTTTCAGTCGTACATGGAGTTTTCATCCAGTTCAGAGCCATGGAAAAATCACATGAGTAAGTGCGACTTTCAACTGTGACTCTCTTGTCAGTTGCTTTTTTGAATTTCTTAGTTTAGACGGAGAAACAAGAACTGAATCGAACAAGAGTTTACAAATGCCGCTGTTTGGTCTTTTGTGCAAGCTCATGTTTTTCATTTTTTGTTTCAGTTTTTTTTAACGGCAAGAACGACTAAACTCGTCTGGCCGAATTTGTCAGAAAGCTGAAGAAAATCCAGAACTGAAATCCACGCCTAGCGGACAGTTGTCAGCCATGGGTGACTCGCGATCGTGATAACACTGAGGTAGGTGCCGCTAATAAAATACATGTAACTATATATTAAGTTGCACAATCCCTTCTTTCAACTGTGTCAATTTCACGTTTCAAACATTCACAGAATCATGATTATTTTATATGCAACGACTTTCTATATTTAATCCACGATGCCGTTGAAATAGGATCTTTCCGCCAAAACTTTCATGCCACGCGAAGTCCCTACCAAAAATCTTTCGTGTGTGTGTGCATCTCCCGGTGCATCTCAAACCAGACCAAACTAATATAAGCATGTTTCCAATATTAAAAACCGACCATTTTATGTGTGACATATCGGTACAGTTGTGCGTTTTTATTTGAATGGTTAACCCCGGGTAAATTAAGACTATCACGCATTCCATGCGTTATCATTTCGTCAGTAGAAAGTTGCTGTTTAATATTTGCCCCTGCTTCCCCTCCCGCGGGACGAATTTATGAAAGGGCATTGTTTGTTATCATCCAATCAGAAAGGAGCAAACGGCGTGACTGTTGGAGTCCGGCACACATTTTACCAGCCGCGGCTCTATCGAGCTTCGAATGCTGGATTTCTCGATATTATTTGGGGTCTAGCGCTTCGAGTTTTGGACGGATTTTAAATGTAATGGTACGAGAAGAAACCTCTGGGTTTCAGATTGCCTGGTGCGGGGTTTGGAAGTTGTGCGATGGGAATTTCTTGGTGAATTTGGCTTGGGTAGGGGTAGGTGACCTACCTTCGGGTTAAATCGCTCTAACCCGAGGTTAAATTTTGCCAATGTCGGCAGTTTATTTAGTTTAGAATTTGTCCTCGCAGCGAAAAGCATAATTCGTGCGGGAATTGGGACTTTGGATGGGAGGGGGGGAACACATATCACTGGCTGCCATCTTTGAGGGGAAACACATATCGCTAGTGATATGTGTTCGGGGAACACATATCACTGTGACAGCGGCAAGCCGATGCTGAACTTTAAATTTTAAGTAACTGCACTTCCCGTTAGATTTTGAACTTTAAATTTGGCATGGTGAGTATTCAGCAAGTCTACTTTCCAAAACTGAAGTGCAAAATTTTGATCATATTACCACTTTAAGTTCAGCAGAAGTTCGACTGTTGATTCAAACGTCGAATTTAAATTTGCCGCGTTTATGTAATGTTGAGTCCACTGTACCGTCAGTCAGCGGAAAAGGTGGAAAGCAATATGGCGGACGTACCAGCTCGGAAACGAAGGTTGTTCATTTTGAAAAGATGTTTTGAAGTAACAAGGAGAGATTACTAATGCAGCAGACATTGTTACATCTTGAACCACATTCTTCTGAGTCTTGTTTGCTTTT
>JAJGOT010000803.1:137500-160000 GCA_022457155.1 Cladopsammia gracilis
CTCTCATGGGTTCATGATGAACCATGATGGCCTCAGAACAGATGTTGCAAAGGAATAAATGATATCAGTATCTTGCCCATCAACAAGCGAATCACTTGTCAGATCACAATGAATGTTCAACATATCAGTATCTTGACTAAAATTTGGAACTCTGGGGCCAATATTAACTTTATCCTTCAGAATCGTTTTGTCAAAGCCAAGAAGATCCCCGAAATTGGATTGCGTCAAATCCAGTTGATAATTTTCATCCAGTGTTATTGCTACTCTGAAGGTTGTTTCATTAAAAGCCAGATTGATTGGAAAAACGTCTTCTTTCCCAGATTCTTCAACTGTTGCTTTTTGAAGAAAATCATTAATCCCTTCATAGGTCCAAACTCCAGCAGGGAAAGATATATCCTGAAATGTATTTCCAATATCAGAGCTGTATCTGATCAGCTGCTTATTGTATCCAGCATTGATTTTAAACCACGTAAAACTCATATTGATAATTCTGTTAAGCCCAACAACATATTGTGCATTTCGGTCCAAAACAATTGGGTTATTGAATTCAACTGTGAAATTTTCTGGTTTGTTGCGGGCGTTCTTAACGGAGTATGAAGATAAAACAATCTCTCTTTCAAACAAATTTTCAATCTGCATTTTATAGTTTGAAATAGTTTTTATAAATCTTCTCATATTGGGCTTTATTTATCAATGCTTCTTTCAGAAGAACGTCGAGAATTGCAACTCCAGTATTTCTTATGTCCAGGTTTGTATTCCCAGCAAGGATGGAGCCAACGATGATGTCAAGTTTCTGGAGAAGTTCTTCTGGATTGGAGAAAAAAACGGATGGATCCACCCCTTTTTCGACCTCTGCTGATTCCCGAGCCTGTCAATGTTTCTTTCTTCTTATTATAATGATAGAGGAAATCATTTATAACTTGAAAATATTTATCTATCTTTTTATGTAATAGGCCTTTAACCCCTTCATCTATTTTACCTCGATTGAAGTCTGTTGTGATACTTGCCTTATACCCTTTCAGTTGATTTTTTTTATGGTTTGCCAGTCTGTTGTATTGGGTAATAATTCTTTGTTTCTGTCTTACAGATAAACCTGGGGCATTTAATGTTTCATCCATTTCATCATAAGTTGGTAAATCTTGCTGATGCAGTAAGAGATTCTTTCTACCATAAAATGTCTTTTCCTTCTTTTCTTCTTCGTCTTCTTCGTCTTCGTCATCTACTTCGTCTTCTGTATCCAGAGCATATCCAGGGAATAAATCAGGATATAACTGTGAATAATCTGGTGGTTGATCATCACTATATGGCGGAAGTGAACTCGTTGATGGGCCAGGTTGACCGCTTTGCGGACCGCTTTGTTTCTCTGCTTGTGGTGCAACCGCCACCTCAGCAGGGTCAAACAAACCGCCAACATCCATTTCTTCAAATGGGTCGACTTCCAGAAAGTAATCTATGCCTGGTTTTTCTCCAACCACTTTCTTTTTTCGGAGTTTTAGGGGCAGTGGCCTCAAATTCGATGTAATAACATCATCTAATTTCGATGTAATGGGTTTAAATAATTTTTCATACCCAGTTTGACTTGTCTCTTCACCCAACTTTTTCTGGGTGATGCGATCATGAACGAAATTAATTTTTGTACCCAAAGCAGATTTGCTTTTTGCAATTTGTTGCCATTTCAATAAACTCATTTTATATCAATCATATATAATTTGGGATGTTCAACAAGATGCACTACATAATAAAATGAAGATTCCAAATTATGATTTCAATGATCACATAACCAATTTTCGACAACTGCATCCTTTCATGCCAAATCAAAATTTCCAAATGCTTATCTGCGGTCCTTCAGGATCGGGGAAAACAAATGTTCTTCTGGATATGATTTTTAGGCTTTTGTATTATGATAAAATTTATCTCTATGCGAAAAATCTGGACCAATCCAAATTTCAGCATCTGTTGAAAACATTCCGTCCAATCAGCAAAGAAGTTGGGTATGACGTCGTGGAAGCGAGTCCCGATGAAATCATCCCAGTTTCGGCATTGTCAGATGATAATCAAAAAATAGTTATTTTCGATGATTTTGTGTGCGAAAAGAATCAAAAGCCATTGATTGATTATTTTACCCAGGGCCGACATAAGAATTGCTCTGTTATTTATCTTTCACAGAGTTATTTCAGAACACCAAAAGATATCCGCGTGAATTGTTCGCATTTTTGCATCTTCGAATTCCCCAGCAAGAATGAAATTTCTATGCTCTGCAGAGAGAATAATGTCAGCAAAGAAGACTATGTCACTTCAACCAAGGACCCATATTCTTTCCTGTATATTGATAAGCCGAGGAAATTCATTTCTAAAAACTTTGATGAAAGAATTTAAAATGAGCTATTCAAATGGAATGTTTTCTGATAAAACAAGCACCTCCCAGGGAGGAAAAGATGGAAAAGATGGACTGCCGGGCGTTTGTTTCAAGCTGACATCTTCAGGGGATTATGATATGCAAAATAAAAAAAATGACTAATGTCGCTGAAGGAACAGCGAATAACGATGCAATCACAAATCATCAAGCTGATGTTCTTGCAATTCAACTGAAGGCAGATTCACTTCAGGTTGATGGTTCCTCGCATATGACAGGAGACCTTGACCTTCGAGGGCAAAACCTCATTAACCCCGGGGAAATAAAAATGAATCGCAAACTGATCACCAATATGGAAACTGATGAAGACAATGATTTGTCAGCGGTGAATATGATCACTCTGAAAAAATTCCACCCTGATGCTCCTGAACCAACGCATGAAGTGACTAAAGATATGGATTTGAAGGGACTTTTCAATGTAAAAAAACTCAAAACAACAAACATGGCATGATTTGGGGGTACATTATAACAATCTTGTTTCTTATAATGACGTCAAGAATATCTTTCTCAGCCGCAAGGAGGCGTTTCCAATGAAGACTAGTTTGGATATGGGAAATCACACCATTTTCAATGTGAAAGACCCAACTGTTGCCGACCAAGGCGCAAACAAATGATATGTGGACAGCCAATCAGCTAAAAAGCTTTCGTTGGAAGGTGGAACAATGACTGGAAACCTGGATATGAATTCACAACAAATCAATAATATTGCAGCGCCAACCCTTGAACATCAACCCACGCCAAAATCTTATGTGGATAGTGGTGAAATCTTTATCTCAAGATAAGCAATGTGGTAGTCCACACGATAGAATTAGAAAATAAGCTCAAAAAATACGTTGATGACTCGCATATCGCGTCAAACTCTCGCCCGAAAGATGAATGCCGGTATCTAATGGAAGAGATTGATGAATCCAGCTCTGAGCATAATATGACAGTAACTGGAATCAATGATTTTTCAAGTTCACCGCATTTATTCAACAAGAAGGCATATGACTTGAAAATAACCAAAGACAGCAGCAATCTATACTCTGGGAGACTTGGTCTCGATATGTATAAATTGCCAGAGGGAGAATACACTATTTGCATTGAATTCTTTCCCGCTTCAATGAACTCTGTGAGTGTTGACGTTCGGAGTACAAGCTTGAATATCGGTCAACAAACAACAACGAAGTTGTCAACTTATTCAAGATCCATCGTCCACATGGGTAAATGGCAGATCTCGGCACCTGAGTGTATATATATATATATATATATATATATATATCTGGATCTGAAATGGCAAGGAACTGCCGAATCAGCTGCAGAAGGACCCGCAAAGTTGATCATATATGGGATCAAGGGTTCTCATGACGATGTTCCTACCGATGTTTATGATTGGCCTTTCATTTTCGAAAATCAGCGCATTGTCATGCAAACTAATTTGGATATGAATGGTCATCAGTTGATTGGTAATAAATCATCTTTTTTCTTGATTGGATTTATGGTGGATCCAGCATTATATATCAAATTTAATGGCGATGATGATGATTTAATAATTCCTATTAAGTGTAAATTAAAGGCAGTTTTTGCTGAAATTTTGAATAGAAACCAAAAAGTTTATCCATCCATTACGGTTGAAATTATGAAAAGAAATTTCACATCAACCGCAGGTGGAAGAAAACAAAAAATACAGACTGATCTCTCATTGAATGAATGGGATGCTATACAAGTCAGACCCTTCATTGAAGGAAAACCAATAAAATTGAATTATAAGAGTTTGTTTATTGTTTGAGGTCTAAAAATAGCCTTTGAAATCAAAATAGACACCCAAAAACTGAAAGAAATAAAGGAACAGATTCTATCGTTCATAGAAACCATGAAGAAACTTTTTTCCTGTCTTAAAAATGCAAGATAGTTACACCAAAAGTGATTTATTTAATTTCAATCATATTGCTCCAACCCTTTCTGAGGAGAAAGTTGATGAATTGAAAATCTCTTCGCTTTCTATCATAAAAAATGCTGGTGCTGCCGGAAAGCACAAAGAAAATATAAGAAAATGAATTTGGGGTTAACTCTTAGTTCTACTCTTTTAGTTGTTACAGGAACAATTGTAGGAGGAGTTACATTGAATCCTATTATTCTGGGGGTTATTAATGGTGCTGGGTATTCTTGAAGACATTCCAAGAAATGAAAAACTTTAGAAGAAAGATTTAAATAAGTCAATTCGCAATGACAAAGTATGAAAATGTTTTGACTGAATTAAGGTCATATATCCGAGGGGACTTTTTTGATTCACAAGAATTCATAAGGGAAATGAAAGTTGTGGATGGGATTATAGCAGATTTGTGTTTGAATCTTGAAAAATATGAAAAAGATTACCCACAGAACCAAAATCCTGAAAAATAAATTCCAGCTTTGCTGATTATATAACGTTGAAGTTATATAATCTAATATTTACCCCAAAACTCTATCAGTCTATCAGTTTGCTTCAACAATCTGTCTAAGTCATCTATTCTCTGTTCAACTAAAAGCTATTTGACGCCGTCAAAGCGGGCCATGTTTCCCCGTTTCACAACCGAAGAGCAACCTTCTAACATTTGCTTCAAAACATCTCGTTCAATTTCAAGGCGTGTTTCGTCATGTTTTTCCATTTTAAAGACTTAAACTAAGATGGCATCATTGCTGACTTATGTTTGAATCTTGAAAAATATGAAAAAGATTATGACAAGACTTAAAATGAGTAGTTTGGAAAGTTGGTACCATTCTCAAGATGAAAACCTAGAAAATGAATTGGATTCAGATTGGGAACCAGAAGATGATACAGTTAATGACCCAGATTGGACGCCAGAAAACCGGGCAGATTCTAAAACAGAGTGTCCAACTTGTGAATCCAGCGAAGCCGAATCTTCGGATGAAAATTGAATTATTAAAGGTTGTCCTTTAATAATTTCTTCCTTTAATTTCCACAGCAAGAAAGATCACCAGTGTCATTAACTACAAGACCCTCATCCTCATACTCATCGAAATAACTCTGAGGCTGAACTATTTCTTTCACAAGAACTTCTTTAACTACGACAGAGATAGAGGAGATATTACCTAGAAATACTTGGCGCAATCTAACTACAAGCAGGCTGTCTAGAGGGATTCCTATAAAGTCATGTGGATTGATTTTGGTTTTTGTTTTTTCGGCTATTTCTTTGGAAAATGGGCAATTGATTCGGCCATCTTTGTTGACATAGAGTTTAGCATATATTTTCTTCTGGGAACTCTGATCATCTTTCACAATCTGCAAAAAATCTGGTTGAAGTCTGAGTTTGGGATTTACTTTCTTGACTGCTTTAGTTAGTTGCTGAATCTTGGTTTGCATATCTTCGAACATTTGCTGAGATTTTTCATCGAGAGTGAAACCCAGGGAATAATTTGATTTGTCATCAGTCTTGTGTTCCCATATTTTCATTCGACCTTCGAGAAAAATATCAAGTGGCTTGGCGTCCTCATATTGAATTGGGAGAACGGCGAATGAAAACTGCCCTGATTTCTTTGTTTCAGGTTCTGATAGATAAATCTGCTGGATATCATAATTAAACTTGGTTATCATTTTAAATGGAGAAAAATAATATTTTTTGTGATTAATGTGACTAGCTTCCAATGTTGAAGTTTATTCCCATTTTTACGGGTAAAAAGATTGTTATCGAATAATATATCAATATATTCTATTTCTATTGTGCGAACAATGTCAACATGTAATTGATCTGAATCTTTCCCTGAGAGAAATAGAATATATTGATATATTATTGAATAATAGTCTTTTTACCCGCGAAATGATGCTGATGATAATCCCCTATTTTACGGGTAAAAAGACTATTGTTAATAATATATCAATATATTCTATTTTTATTATGCGAACAATGTTAACATGTAATTGATCTGAATCTTTCCCTGAGAGAAATAGAATAAATTGATATATTATTGAATAACAATCTTTTTACCCGTGAAATAACCCCTATTTTGCGGGTAAAAAGACTATTGTTGAATAATATTGAAATAATTCTATTTCTATTATGCGAAGAAGACAACATCTTTCATTGTCTAAATATTCGCATAATATAAAAATAATATATTGAGATATTCTTTCCATAATAGTCTTTTTACCCGCGAAATAAAAAAAAATATCCCTATTTTTGACAGCATTGAAAATGGTGGTTTCAATTAAAATAACTTCCGATGATTTTGAACAAGTATTTCCGTCTGCATCTGCTGCTTCTCGCGCTTTGAAAGTCGATAAAAAGACTATTCCTCACGCTTTGCAAACGGGAAAACTCAAATTCAGACGCCGAAGTGATGGGAGACAGTTTAAAATTGAAATACGTGATAAAGTTTCACTCGCTGTTGAAGAATCCCTTAGAGTTACCAAGGCAAAATTAGAACAATGTCAAAAAAAAAACTCAGAAGTGGCAGATATGTTTTTCCCCAGAGACGGAGATTGGCGGCAAAGCCATCACAACCAAAACCAAAACCAAAACCCAAATTTAAAACAACTCTAGAACAAATAAAGGAGTTTGAAAGGGATTATCATGAGTTAAAGCCTGATGAGACTCCTTCCCTGTTTGTTGATTCGGCCCACAGGCCGCCGGCGCAGCCGGATACCAAATTCATATTGTCAAATCAATCAAATGGAGAAATAGCTTTAATTGCCAATGTGAACGACTAGAGTAAAAGATTTGGTAATTATGCCGAACAAAGAACTGAGGAAGACTGGGAAATGATAGTTGAAAATCGATGGGAAAGTTTTGATATTTTTAATCAAAATGATGATGAAGAAAGGTGGGTCATAAAGATTCTCCAGAAAGATGCGATAAAAACTCCAGAAGAAAAGAAGTTTGAAAGGGCTTATCATGAGTTAGAGTATGACGAGACTCCTTCCCTGTTTGTTGATACCAAACTCATATTGTCAAATCAGAAAACTGGAGAGATAGCTTTAATAGTCACTATGAAAGACTTCATTCAAAGATTTGGCGAGTATAGAGAAAAATATGATGAGAAAGAATTGAAAAAGTGTATTGAACTACAATGCTACTGCTTGAAGTTTACTAATGAAAATAATGAGAGAAACATATAGAGTATCAAGATTCTCAAGAAAGATGATTATTAAAGCTATTAAATGAATGATTTAATAGCTTATTTTTGATCAATCCTCCAGTGTCCCCAAGCAAGAGTGCTAATCTTATCCGGCAGAATGAAACGCTTGTCATCATCCGCAGATAAGGCTGTTTTGAGAACATCTCATGTTGATGGCTGCGGATGAGATTCATAGTTCTCATTTGGCTTTGCCCGCTGAGAAGACATTCTTTGAAGTCCTCATGAGTGATATGTTTCTTTATGGTTTGTTTTTTTCACTCCCTTGCATTTTCGGACGCCACTGTCATCAAATAACTGATAACTATATAACTTTGCTCGCAATCCAACAAACTCTTCTATTATTTTTCCCCAGCTTCATCTTTCATGAGGCCGTTCACTTTCTTGTTCATGATTGGCATTCCCGAGGGATGATCCGGGGGATAGTTAGATGTGTCAAACATCTCCTTCACATCTGGCTTCAAATCCTGATAGACGTCTTCCGTTTCTATTTCATAGCACAACGAATCAGTATCTGTGAACAACAGCTTGGCCTTATTCCCGTATTTGGGCTTCATATATTCATAGTGAAACCTGAACATAAGTTCCTTTGATATTTCAAGAATTGACATTCCGCAGGGAATTGGTTTATTGAATAACATTTTCTTCCGCTTCATATGAACAGCGATGAGATTCTCATCAAAGATTGTATGGTGTTGATAGGTGGGTTTAGCCACAAGCTTTTCCGCAATCTTTCTTTCATTGACAAGTCTAATATCAACTCTCTTGCGGATATTTTCCATTGTTTTGCCGAATATTGCGTTATTCATGAGCTTGAAAAAGTCTTTTTCGAAGTCATTCTCCCTTGCTTGTCTGAGCTGTATATTGAGTTGGATATATGATTTCAGCCATGGTTCTTCAGTGAATGATATTCCCCTGTGGGTCTTGGTGAGTTTCAAGCCATGTTTTAGAGCTTGTTTGAGTGCTCTGTGATGCATGATGATGTGTTACTTATCTCGCAGATTAGGGATTAATTTCTCAACGTTGTTCTCGCAAATTATTCTCTCGGGGGCAAAGGGATAGTCATTATGCAAATCATGAAGTTCTTTGGGATATTCCAAATCAACCTCAAGGACACAAGGAGTTCTATCCCATCTTCTGAAGCCTTTCATCCAGCGAAAGTTTCCAGTTGGAAGTGGTTGAGTCATCGCCCAAGAATAAAGGGAGTTAGCATCGAGATAGAGAATGTATTTCGATGGTTTCGTTGGATCATATTGACCGCCCATATAATGATTGTTTGCTTTGCCGTGGCGATTTGAGATCATTGAAATACCGCCACGGATTCCCTTTTCGAAGAACAAGAGCATATCTGGATCATTCAGCAATGTAAGCTGTGCCCCTGATTTCTTGAGGCCGGCATCAAAAGAAAGGCCAGGGGCGGTATAATACCACGCTGGATCCAGTTGATAATTCTCCATACAGACATTGCGGAATTCTTCGAAGACATCCACAAGGAGCATTACATCCGTTTTCAAATATAAATCATGATATTCTCCTAAGTTTTTAATCCCCATTTCATCCCAAACATTTTGGGCAAG
The DNA here is from genome assembly GCA_022457155.1 of Cladopsammia gracilis. Taxonomy (NCBI): domain Eukaryota; kingdom Metazoa; phylum Cnidaria; class Anthozoa; order Scleractinia; family Dendrophylliidae; genus Cladopsammia; species Cladopsammia gracilis. The sequence goes on from JAJGOT010000803.1 coordinate 146,603, forward strand.
TTGGAAGTCTTCATCGGAGATGCCTGATTCATTAATCAGAGAATAGAATGCGTCTTTAGGCGGTAGTTTCGTTTCTTTGAATCTTTTGATAGAATCCATATAATCATAGGGATAGACTCCTTTTCTGGAAAGAAGCTCAGCTTTGTTTCCAAATTCTTTGTTTGTTTGTTTCAGTTTGTCAAGGCCTGACTTTTTCAAATTATTTGCTAGATTCTCAAGAGAAGAAGCCATGAATTTCATTGAATCGATGAATCTCAGTTCATGAGTGATGGCGACCTGTTGACCATCTTTGTTTGTGTATTCTCCAATCTGGATCGTCTTTGAGAAGGATATATATTTTTCCCCATTGTTTGGGATGCATTTAATATCTCCAGGTATTCTGCCAAGGTTTTTAATGAAGAGATGAGCTTCATAACCCGCAAGGTTATGGAAAATGACTGGGGTGAACTTTGGTATTCTGTATTGTAGATTACAACTATTATGAGCCGCGCCACGATATTTTCCTGTGAAGTGGCAATGATCCCGCACCTTGTCGGTCACAAAATCATCAAATTCTCCTTTGCATATCCAACAAACTGTGGCTGCATCATATTCTTTCTTATCTTCTGCGGTGAAAATCATCTTCTTGCGCCGGTCGAATTTCTTGTGAATAAATTTGAAGGCGTCAACAAGCTTATCGACAAATATCTGCGCAATATCATCACTCTGTTTATGTGCCCGGTAAAGCACTGGAGGCATATTCAAATATTTATCCTCAAAGGGAACGACTTTGAAACAAAAGCCACAAGGCCTGTGACGCTGAAACGTATTTGTGAAGCTGAGGTTCTTTCCTGGGGAACAACCGCTAATCGGTTCATTGCAGGCTTCAAAATCAGCATAAATAACAAATGGAACTTTAATAGATCGATTGTGATGTTTAAATTTCAAAATGTCGCCTTTTTTAGGCATTTGTATCTTTATTGCCTCATTGCTGCAACATAATTATTCAGGTTTCGCTAGAGATGCTTCGTCATAAAAGTGATTTAGACAGTGAAGGCAAAAATATTTGCGATTAGCGTGACGATTAACTTGCGCCGAGAGAAGGCGACTTAGGCTGTTGACAACGGTATAATGCTGAATCCCGTCTTTCTCAAACAACAGCAAAGTCACACGACGTCGGTGTTTATATTTTGAAATTCGCAGGGGATGAACGATTTATTCATAGCCGAGAACATTCATGGCAATGTCTGGATTCAGTCTTTCAAAATGATCTATCTCCTTCAGAGATGTTGGGAAAACAATCCCAGACCAGTCGAGTTGTGCAGCTTGAGCTCTGAGCATTGATGTAATTCTTTCAGGGTGAGTTTCGCATGGATTGAGAGCTCGAGTGACGGCCCATTTAAAGCATTTCTGGTCAAGATTCCGCATGTTGGTGAGCGCTTTCTTCTTTGCAAGGAATGGAGGGAGGGAAATGTAAGTACTTCCAAGAGGAAGAGGTTGGAATTCAACTAAATTGGAATTCAACTAAATGCAATTCCAAATGATTTACAAAATCAAACTGCCAATTCGAGCCCCTCAGTTGAAAAGTGGCAATACGTTCAAGGATAGTATCTATCATTTGATTTAAAAGGGCGATGAGATCAGTCGCTGCGAGATTTATTTCTATTTCCGAATTAAACGGAGCATCGATCTCAATTATTTCGCCAGTTTGTAAATTCTGGCGTTTCATTCGACAGGATAGAATCAATTTAATGTTAGTGTCTCGATTAGCCTTGAGAATATGCCGAAGTTTATCAGAAACTTGCTGGAAATAATCTCTAGGGGACAACCCTTTCACGCCGTCAAAGATGAATTGACGAGCAAACTTTTCTAACGCCGAATTGCTTTCGTGAATATTAATATTAATTTGTGGCTGATATAAACTGGTAACTTGGCGTTGAAAATCACTTATCATATTTGAAGCTTTCCTCGTAATATTTTTGGGTGCTGCCTTTAACCAATTCCACCATGAAAGGAAAGTATTTTGAATTGTTTCCAATATTGGATGCCGCGAAGGAGAAGACGAAGGCGGTTGAGTTTCGGAAACAACTGGTGTTTCTATAGGCGGCGTTGGTGAATCAATAATACTGGGAGAAGATGCATTTATCAAACGTAATAAATCAAGTTTTGTTTTAGCGCGAGAGCGACCGGGAATATTTCTTTCTCTGGCAATTTGTCTTAGTTCCTTTACTTTCATATGTTCCATTTTTTAAATGAAAAAATAAATAATTTTTTTATTTATTTTCTCCCTGGGAAACAAAAAGCTTGGCTAAAATCGACTCACGCGTGAGCCGGTTTATTCATCACTATACAAGACGCGTCTTGCATAAAATTAAAACCAAGGCTGTTTAAACATTCAACATGAAAATAAACATTTACATGATAGGGGAAAACCCTTACGCTCTTGGCTATATACATCATTGCATTCCACACTTCCCTATCAACCGGCTGGACCAAAATAAATTTTGTGTTGACCATCAGCTAACTCAGGTTGGTAGGGAAGTGTGGTATACAATCTATTGTTTTGCACGTGAACATTTATTGTATACAGATTAGTGGCGCGTGAATAGAGTGATAATCCTACTAAGCGTCACTATTTAGTAGCACGTGCGTGGGGGATGATAGATTATTCCATGGAAATTTATTCAGCTTCCCGAGAATTTATTTAAACAAAAGATATAGCAAAGCAGACAATTTATAATTTTTTCCTTCCCCCCATCGGCAGTAGATATAAAACGATGATTCTGCGCCAAAAGACAAAAACCCAAAGCCCCCTGCCTTAAGAAATCCAGGAGTAAACTCATAGAAAGCGAACCCCTTAGAACTAACCATAGCCGACTCAGTGAAACCCCTGAATTCAAATTCGGCTTCGCCGCCAGCTCCGCTGGATAACGCAAAGCTAGCAACGAGGCGCCAGCAAAGACTAGCTAAATTTCAGGGGATAATAAATGACACACAAAAGTGTCATTTTTGAGACTCGCTAAATTTCAAGGGAATAAAATGACACTTTTTGTGTCATTTATGTGGTTTTCTGAGACCCGCTAATTTTTTAAACGATAATTCATTTGATTTTCATTTTGAAATAACATTTTAGCGATAAATTTAGCGGTAGTTAATTTTTTTATGATTTTGAGCGGTAAATTTATCAGATGGGGAAGTTGTTTTTGAGGTTTTCTCGGAATTTATTATGGCAGGGGGCTTTGGGTATTTGTCTTTTGGCGCAGAATCATCGTTTTATATCTACTACAGGGAATTCTATCTAACGCGGTGGCTTTTTTGCGTCTAGCTGGTTCAAGAGCCTGCATACAGTTCAAGCGCTCGGGGGTTTAAGAGAAAATATTGTGTCCGTGGGTTGTCAGATAGAATTCTGGCTCAATGGTTGACGGCTGTATTTCACTTGCCAAATTTGATCCAATAGTTGCAAAAAAATCGTTAAAGACTTCTGCCTTTTCAGCCGCAGGAGAAATAGGCTCGTTGTTTACTTTAATTTCGGAAATATTTCGTACTCTGCCATATTTGCGTGAACTTAGATCGTCAATCAGCTTCCACATTTTTCGAGAATTCATTTTATTCACTTCCAAGTTATGCGTAAAATACTGTTTCTTTGCCGATTTAATGGCATTGTTTACTTCGTTTCGAGCTTGCTTATATCGCTCGCAAGCCGTCACGCTTTTTTCTTGAATAGCAATTTTCTTCATATAATTCCGTTTATAAATTTTGCGAGTCAGTTCGTATGTAATCCACGGGGAGTGTTTATTGGAGACCCGTTTATACTTGGTATATAGTACGTACGGCACTTACGTTCGCACACGTTCATAATTAGTACGTTCGTACAAGGCAATCATACAAGTCATATCGTTCATAATTAGTAAAAGGTACGTTCGTACATTGGTTCGTCATACGGCACTTGTAGTGTTCGTACAATTCAGGTTTATATTACGTACTGCACTTACCCTATAGTACGTTCGCACACGTTCAAAATTAGTGCGTAAATCGTTCATAATTATTGAAAAAGTGCGTTCGTACATTGCTTCGTCATACGGCACTTGTAGTGTTCGTACAATTATAGTTTATAGTACGTACGGCACTTACCCTATAGTACGTTCGCACACATTCATAATTATTGCGTATATCGTTCATAATTATTTAAAAAAGTACGTTCCTACATTGGTTCATCATACGGCACTTGCAGTGTTTGTACAATTCAAGTTTATAGTACGTACGGCACTTACCCTATCAGTACGCAGTACGTTCGTAAAAGTCAATTTCGTTATTTATCCTAGCTACAATTCCCTTACAAGTTAGAACTTTAGTACGTTAATAAGTTAGAATTTTATACCTTTATTCTATATCTTTTCTTCGTAATTAGTACGTGAGTACGTTCGTACATTGGTTCATATCGTACTTGTGCAGTTAGCTATACACAGAGCATTAAACGAAGGATAAAGCAGCTAGCTGTCTTATTGCTCTGGACGTACTAACAAGAATAGTACTTTAAGTCCACGTACTAACAAGAAAAACACAAAAAGGAGCTCCTAAAACGGGCAGCATTGTAAAAAGAGATAATGGTAATGACTCAAAAAAAGAAGCAACTGTCTTGACAATTCCCCCAGGGCATTACTCTTTGAGTAGGATGGCGAAACAAATACAACACGAATTCGCAAATCAAAGGGTAAAGTTACTAACCGAAACATATGAACGCACTGGGGGGATGCTTATTCACAAACGTTTTCCGCATGAGGTGAAACTAGACCATGATCTTTAATTTCTGAATTGCTTGGTATAAGCCCTAAATTACTGTTCCCGAAAACATACGTCAAATGATTAACATCTCCAAACTGCTATTTCGTTCACTGTGATCTAGAAGATAAAGAACAAAACTTATTCAATAGAAAACCTTCGACTATTTTAGGACTATTTAACACTTGGGGGGGGGGGGGGGCAGCATTTCAAAAGGTGTATTACCATGAAACAACACAGCAGGTCTTTCGTAGGACATCGTCTTGCGAATCTGTGAATAGGATAACAGTTTCAGTCAGGGATGAAAATGGACCCTCTTCGATTTTAATAGCTTACCTTAAGAATTTGATTTAGAAAGAATTAAAAACTCTTTTATATACACCCACTATGAGCTCGGCTAACGTATTACCTCCATCTGCTCCGGAATACATTGACACTTTACCACTATACCCCATATTGACAAAACCTGGAAGATTACTGGATTACCTGGAAGGTAACTGATCTACAGAGAGAGTTACAATCAGAGGCCGACCACTACAGACAGGTCGCTAAGAAATATCAAAAAATACATTCCGTTGTTCGTGGCTCGGCTGTTGGCCTAGGTTTTCTTATTGCTGGTTTGTCCTCCGCCACCTTGGCAACAGCCTTGACTGGATTTGGCATCGTTGCCAGTCCACCACTTGCGAGTGTCGCAGCCCTTTCAGGCTTTACATCTGCTGGTTTTACTGCATTTAGTAAAAAAAAAATGGAGAGAAAAGTTACAAAGCATGAGAACATCTACACGCTAGCCCTTGCTAAACAAAACTCTGTCAACGAATTGGTTTCTAAAGCCCTCACAGACGAACGCATTAGTGATTCCTAATTTACAATTATACTTCGCGAGGCACAATCATGAGCTCAAAGCCTTGATTCGCTCTCGTGAAACAAAGGGTACACAAGGCAGACAAACTCGATCGCCAGATCTTGAAAAAATAAGGAAGGAAATTCGTAGTGAAGAACGTACTAGGTTGCAAAAAGGAAATAAGTTCTTTAGCCGCTCATTCCAAGTCAGATTTGAGGAACTAAACTCGGGTTTTTCGATTTATTTAACAAAAAAACACAATCGCGTGACACGGCGTGACATGTGACTGTCACGAAGTGACATTGCGTGAGACTAAAGCGTGACTGTCACGCGTGACATTGCGTAACATGTTACAAAAAAGGACAAAACTCTGGTCGGGGGTGCTCGGTTGGCTGTTTCTGCCTAGCCCCGGCTAGGTCGTTTTTGCCTCACTGAAGTGAAGACTTTACCTGCTGACAAGGCAGTTGTCTTTCCCATTTACCTCTGGGAACGAGGGTGAGTTCTCCGAGGAGATCTCTGAGCACCCCCCTGTTATCAGTTGAAAAAGCGGCCTCACCCCGGGGGTCATCAACTGACTCAACAACCCCACTACCCCTGGTCTGACATCGCATTAACCGTAAACGGGGTTTAGACGCTGGCCAAGCATCACCCCCCGGAGTTATACCGAATTACAGACTAAATAAAATGTATGGTGCGATCAGGTGTTATATAGTTATCAAAAGAGCCGCGCTTTCACATGTGGTAAAACTCTATGGGCCTACGATTTTTGTGGTATCATACGCCTGCGCACTGCGTGACTCTCCTATTGAATACTTACCGTTTTCTATTTATAAAATTGACTGACTCTTCACGTTTCACAGCTAACAGCTATTAAACGCATGACTGAAGCGACGGGAAGACATAAGAACGGATTTGAAGAGATAGAAATACGGCATAAACAAGTCTTGGTTCGCTGGTTTTCTAGTGGTAACAACACGACTGAACTTCACCGGTCACAGCTACCAGAGAGGCTCTTTCGCCTCTTCGAAGAGCTATCTATATTTACGAACGATCCACTCAAGAATATCGCAAAGGTATGCTTGTTATTACACCACGCACTAGAGACCGTAGGTTTAAATCATATATCGATTGCGGAGGCTCCTTTACAATCGAGTTTAATACCGCAGAATTAATTTGTAGAAGATGTAATCGTGTTGAAATCGTAGATGGGACGGCCTTCACACGCGGCCAATTATACGGAAACGAACATATGAAGAATAAAAGCACTTCTGGTTTACAGAGATTGTATATTTTAATCACTCTATTCACAACATTACTGGTAATAACTCACTGACAAAGTTAGGCTGTGACAATGGCAAAAAATACTAACTAGACTGCGAGAAGGGACCGCAAGACAAAATATTATTCCTGAATCGTTAACTGTGGGGAAAATTAGAGAATTTCTTCGTAATGAGGGTCGCGTGATTTATATAAATTCACAAGCCTAATATTGTCTCAGCTTACAAGTTGTAGACCACCATTATTGACACAAGATCAACGAGAACCAATAAATCATATTTTCTTATGCATATCAGACCACCTTCCAAACGATGTTTATTATCCGACCATTCATAATTTACAAAATCTTAGATCAAATCTTAGAAGGCCCACAACGCGAGATTTTGAATTACATTATACTACAAAAACCGGCTACGAATTACAAGAACGAATTACTTTGGCAGTCACTTCAGCGATTCAGGCTGCTGAATTAGATAAGTAATGTAAACTGTTTTTCTAAAAACGATTTAAGGATTTCGTTATCATCGTTTGTATTAGGTATTGTCTCTTGCTTGCATGACTGCGTTGCAAGATGTGGCGCATGCATGAATTCGTTAATTTTATTCTGTATGGCTAACCGATTTTCGTGAAATGTTTCAATGTGTTTTGTAAATTAATTAAAAAGTCTGTTTTTTTGCGACCTTCACAAAGCTAAAGGAAGCTCAAGGGGCTTCCACACGAAAAATCCGATTGGGAGACCTCCCTCGAATGAGAGTTGGGATGGCTCTTTCAAGACATTTTGCATAAAGATAAGGCGTTCATACTTTTCGTTACAAGTTTCCAGTGAAAAGGATGGTCTTACCTTCCCATATGAACACCAGAGATCCTTCTCAGAAACCCTTTGCATAATAACCTTAAAGGTCTCCTGGCTTGTGTTTGGCGAACCGAGATCGATAAGCCGCTTTGTTTCACAATAATCATTTGTGTACTTTCTAAATATTACACAAACTCCCCAAGAGAAAGGAGTTTTATGTTTAAACGAAGGGATTCGACCCTTATTAAAACTCGAGTTGTGTTTCATATTGGGCTTTAACTCTTTCCACGAACACATTCTGAAACAAGCATCAACGAAAAGCCCTCCATTGACCTTGTCGCCGCTCAGATTTAATCCTGTTTGTATTTGATCGTTATAATGTCGCGGTATCGTATTCCGCACAATTTGACGTGTATGTGGGCACTTAAACTCTAATAAGGTCAAATTCTTAGAACTAGGGTTGACATAGTAACCGTCTGGACTGCACGTTATTTTACCGAATAGCGCGTGATCGCTTGCCGGTTTTATAGAAATATCGTATCCAAAAATAGTAACAGAGAACTTTCTTTCAAAACATTCACGTACGAGCGGATCGAATAAAAGCCCCCACGAGCATGCAACATTCTTTGTAAAAGAATTTGTGGGAGCTTATTTCGAAGCAAGCTTGTTGTGGTTTCAAAAGACGATGAGCCTGTGATAGCTGAAACCTCGAAAGCGCCCATAGTATGAAGTCTGGCGTTCACCCAGTCTGTGGTGTTTTGTTTGAGACCAATATCTCTCCAATCCAAAATCTCTCGGAATTCTTGGACGTTGTCCATTGTATATCATACTATACATACATACATAATCTTTATTTAACCACGGTTTCTCCTTTCATACATACATGCTCTTCCTGAGCTATGGATGTTATTCTTTCAATTGGTGATAACACTGCAAAGATCACACAACTCAGTGCAACCACCTTCTTCCTCTGCGTTACATCGTGTTTTGCAATCTTGGCATAATAATCTGTTTTGTAATTTTATATAGTTTTGATAAAGACGATTGTAACGAATTTTGGAGCATTCGTACTTATTATATAATTCATCTTATTTTTATTGGCTTCCTGGAGAAGGGCCGTTATTCTTTTTAAGGCAGATTGCCTCCTTATCCGTATTGGATTGCCTTGTAGAATACTACAATCAGATCTTCGTTCTTGCTCTTTTGGAAAAGCGAATATCTCGCGCTGACTGACGCTGGAATTTGTAAAAACACCAGAAAACACAGTAGCCATCGCTATATATATTTATAGAGTAGACATTTCTTTAATTACTGACAAACCACGACCCCGCCATAAATACTAACTCGTCTCGAGTAGGAGCCTCACACGGCATTCAATTGGTGATAAGATCCATAAAACAACCCGTGATCGATAGTAGTGTAGAGGTGACCCGCATCTGGGTCACCCCCTCCAGGCCCCGAAAGACCTAAACATAAAAGCCCTCCTGGCGAACGACGTGAGCCAGGAGGGCTTGGTTTGGGTCTTTGGGGGCCTGGAGAGGGTGAGGCAGATCAGGTCACCTCTACACTACTCCACCAAATCCCTTTCATTAAATGGTTAGCATGTTTATATCACCCTACAATACATGTTAAAATTCCCAACCAAATTATCACCGCTTGTCATACTAGTGGTTTGAGCCTGGATGGTACAGATGTGAGTGATCGCTTTGAATCATGAACTCCACGTCATATGTCTTCCAGTTTTATCTTCCTCTTCAAAAACCAATGTTTATAATTTTTAATTTGATCTGGAATCTGAGTGCCACGGGTTTGTCAGGCGCATAGCGATTAAGTGTCACCCTCGTTAAACAGTTGTGGTTGATTGTAGAATAGAATGGTTTATACAATAATAAATCAGATACTAATTATGGCTCTCTGATTCCAGATCAAATGGAAAATTAGAATTGTTTGTATTTGAGGAGGAGTATAGATAGCCCGCGTGGCAGGCGCTAGAAAGTTGGAGGAAGGGAGGATTTTTGACGTGCGCGAAGCATGTGGGAGAGCGCAGAGTTCGAAGGGAAGGGAGAGAAACGCCCACAGCAACGCTATTGTTTTTGTCTATCCGCCTACTAATTAATATGCAAATGAGAGACGCCTGTGAATCGTCTCTTGTGGCACAATATTTAATCATGGTGCGAACAGAGTAAACAAAGTAAAGCTTGGTACCTTTTTCCCTTTGCATGGATCCTGTGGATTGTGTCGACTTTGTCAGCTTGCGATAACGAATAACCTTGAACTTAAGATGGTTCGATACAGTTTTCTGGAGACCATACCAACATTTTTCAATCGGATTTTAATCGGTCTTTTCCAAGTCAGATCAACGTGAAATTTTCATCACTAACTGGTTTTGAATTGAAGTTTGGCAAGATATATTTTCTGGTAAAATCGATATTACCATGACAACGATAAACAAGAAACTTAGAAATCAGTAAGAGTGAAATTTAGCGCGTTTAAGATTTCGCATTGAAAATCCCACATAGGCATCTTAAAATATGGTATATGGCATATATGTTTTGCAAGAATAAAAACATTATGTATGTTTGAATTAAAATAAATCGCAATAACATTAAAAACCTTACTATTTGTGTACTGGTATTAAATTGATCGAGAGATTAACACTGGTTTTGTGAAATTACTTAATGATAATGTCAAAAAGTAGCTTGATGTTATGTTTGTAAACCTTGAAAGTTTTATTTACTTTCTCTTTTGCGATCTTGAGAACTACCATTTTTCCTAACATCGCATCATGTGCAATTTTTGGATAATTTTCGATTTTAATGGCTTTTGCAAAAATCTGAGAAACGGCTCGATGGATTTTTTTAAAACATTCACTGTGCCTGCTTACCGATGTGCAAAATATTATCTGAAAGTTTAACTGGCATTGATTCACTGGAACGCCTTTAAATTTAAAGATGAAGACGACGTACGAACCGGCCGAAAAAATGGTGTTACAAATTTACTTTTTTAAGTTATTCTCAGTAATGATTTCAAATCAATGCGCACTACATTCTTCCGTGATTGAAACATTGCAATGTACGATTGTTAATGCAAATGTCTTTGCATCTGTTTTCTTTTGCGGTTCAAAACGCCTGCTGTAAAAACGTTTTCAAAACGCAAAAGGGCATTTATTGCTCAAAATAATCCTAAAAAGAGACTTAAGGGAATCTGGAAAGTAGCAAGGAGAGTAATAAGGTACAATCATGCTCGAATATAGATAATAATAGATGCACAGCAGATCACAACGAAAGTATAAATCACGGAGGAATGCAGTGCGCATTGATTTGAAATCATTATTAAGCATAACTTAAAAAAAATAAATGTGTAACGCCATTTTTTCGGCCGGTTCGTACGTCGTCTTCATCTTTACATTTAAAGGCGTTCCAGTGAATCAATGCCAATGAAACTTTCAGATAATATTTTGTTCATCAATAAAATCAGTTGCAACCTGTAGGTAAACGAACTTAAAATATTCACCCGTATACGGACTTCTATTTTATGAAAGGGGTGAATCCGGCGATCTGTGTTTAGTCATATGGGAACTTTGACTCAGTCAAAGCTTTAATTTTAGCTTGTATTCACCACGCTTGATAGCTGCGTGGGGCTAATTAAAACAACTCGTATTACTAATCACGTTAAAAGTGACATCAAATATTCTAGATATGACTTGTTCTCAAAAAAAACCAGAGACTGTTATCATAATACTGATACGTATTTACAACAATTTACAATAATTCACTCACTAGTTCTCTCGTCGGTTGTTTATGTTCATATTGACGCCAGAACAGCAACCATAACTATGGGAACTATACAAACCTTCGGTCGGGAAGTAAAATTGCAGTTTAATACCGATGCCTTGGATTTTATTCATACTTCACCAGAAATCCACAAACATTTCCTCCCAGTAGAAATTTTAGCTGTCTCGACCCGCAAAAATTTCCTCCCGCAAAACAAATTCAATCGGACAATCTACAAGATTTTCTTGTGCAGGGTAGCAAAATCAACAAAACTATGACGTCTTTCCCATACTATTGCATAATAAAACCGTAATAGCAATGATTTGAAACACTGATAGGTTACGTGAGATATCGAAACTTAATAAGAACTTTAATACCTTTGCGGTGACGAAATGTGAGATATGACAAGGTCATGTCAATTTCGGACATCCCAATACCCTAGGAAAATTAACAATAGGTCCGGGGGTGCTCCCCATAAGTTTTAGTGGCAGTATGTGACGCCGTTCTTGAAATCCTAACCGGTTTAACCAACCATATCCTCAATGCCCTAATATAGCTTCTATAAATAAGAAAGAACTAATATCCCGGACAAAAGTCCACAAAAAATAACAATGAGCCTTTGTTAACAACTTTTGTCCATTTTCTAGTGATACCTACATCTCGTTTGCGCGCATGCGCATTGACGAGATAAAAAAGGCTCACGGCTTAAACAGTTCAACAGTGCAGCAGTTGCGTTCCGTTTGCCTTTCTAGCTTGCATATTCTTGCCAAAGCTATTTTTGCGTCATTGACATAAGTGTCGTACTTACAGTGTTTCTGTAGCACAAAGTATCCAAGAAAATGATTTAAGCATACACAGTGAATGTTTTAAAAAAAATCGATCGAGCCGTTTCTCAGATTTTTACAAAAGCCATTAAAATCGAAAATTACTCAAAAATTGCACATGAAGTGATGTTAGGAAAAAAGATGGTTCTCAAGATCGCAAAAGAGAAAGTAAGCAAAACTTTCAAAGTTTACAAACATAACATCAAGCTACTTTTTGACATTATCATTAAGTAATTTCACAAAACCATTGTCAATCTCTCGATCAATTTAATACCAGTACACAAATAGTAAGGTTTGAAATGTTATTGCGATTTATTTTAATTCAAACATACAGAATTTTTTTATTCTTGCAAAATATATATGCCATATACCATATTTTAAGATGCCTATGTGGGAGTTTCAATGCGAAATCTTAAACGCGCTAAATTTCACTCTTACTGATTTCTAAGTTTCTTGTTTATCGTTGTCATGGTAATATCGATTTTACCAGAAAATATATCTTGCCAAACTTCAATTCAAAGCCAGTTAGTGATGAAAATTTCACATTGATATGACTTGGAGAAGGCCGCTTAAAAGCCGATTGAAAAATGTTGGTATGGTCTCCAGAAAACTGTATCGAACCACCTTAATTCTGGAAATGTTGCGTATGGTTTAGGGTTATTACTCCACTGAAAATACCTCACATTTACTACTATATACAAATTATCACTTTCTGGAAAAGAGGAAATGAACGTATCTGCCTGTAATCTAGCGAAAAAAATAGCCAAATTCAGAATACAGGAGACAGACTGATATAAGTATCGTGCCTCACAATCTTAACACCCGGAACAAGCCAGTAAACATGTATATTTGTCTCTAAGAGTAAGCGCTAGTGAATTGACCATTCTCTTCGCAAGCTGTTTTCTACGGTTAAAAGTGTTACTGAATATGAATGAAACAGTTCACGTATCTTTGTTATCTTTTTGGAACATCAAATGCACACGTATTATTTGATTTGTGCGACATATCGACGCATAATATTTTTTTCTGTAGTTGTCAGCCTCAAACGTACTTGGCAGAGCCGACACGCCATAGTACAATGTTTTTATGCCGTGAACAAATATTTTATTGTTTTACAATTTTGGCAATCGG
>JAJGOT010000803.1:165000-234655 GCA_022457155.1 Cladopsammia gracilis
TTGATCGCTGCATGTAAGCCTTTCCAAGCCAATGTTAAATGGAAATATATTCCTGTTGTTGATATCAGTTTTAAAATATTAAAGCTTAGTTTTCTTTTGTCGTTAAGCCGTTTTTTTGCTTGCGTGCGTGGGAATTTTTTTATATTTTGTAGGTTTGGGCAGCAACTTATCGTTTACAAGAAACATATCTTCTCTTCTCATCTTCTAACAGACCACAATATGCAATAAGACACTAAACCGGCTCGAGTTGTGAAATTCTTTTTCCTCACGATTGTGTTGATGCAGTGAAAAATTGACCTTTATTTACTTTACAGTTTCGCTTGCGCTGTTTTCTATGAGTTTACCGGCACAATAGTCAATAGGTCTTTGGCCAATCAGAACGCGCGTAGTATCTCAGTTATTTTATAAATATGTATATAGCATATACATACTTGTATATACATACTATATATATATATATATATAGTATAAATATATGTATATATAACTATATAGTATATAGTATAAATATATGTATATGGTATATAGTATATATATATATATAGTGTTGTGACAGGTCTCTCAAACAATGCTGTATGCCTTGTCGAAGACAGAGGATCACTCTAGTAAAGTGCGATCTTGTAGCTTGAAAAGGTTAATGTAGAATGAGTTGTAATTATCAAGCTTCCAACTCCATGCCTTGACTTGATTTTGCTTTATTGGCCCTACGTTTCGGCCATCACGGCCTTCTTCAGGGGAGTTACAAGTGTATTAAGGCTTGCGTAAACCGTTGGCTATTCAAAACTATAACGTGCCATGTATGGCGTCTATGATTGGTAGATAAACTAACAAAGTTTATGGTTTACGCAAGCCTTAATACACTTGTAACTCCCCTGAAGAAGGCCGTGATGGCCGAAACGTAGGGCCAATAAAGCAAAATCAAGTCAAGGCATGGAGTTGGAAGCTTGATAATTACAACTCATTCTATATATATATATATATATATATATATATATATATATATATATATATATATATATATATATATATATATATATATATATTATATATGTACGGTCACTCACCCTGAAGAAGGCCGGTGTACCCGGTCGAAATATAGGTGATTTACAACAAAAAATCTTGTCTTCATTTATGTTAAGTATATATAGTATGTATATGTTAGTAAGTATAAAAGTATGTATATCCAAAAAGTATATAGTTTTCGTAATTGAATATAACCATTTTATATATAACCAATGTCGTCAAGAAAGGGTGAAACTTTCAGACGGTTAGGGGGCGACCATTTGACTTTTGAGGGGAAAGGGGGGTTGGGTGATTTCATAAAAAAATATCCTGCAGTCTCATTTTGAGGAAAAAATATTGCAAGGAAATACCTCGGGAAAAAAAATTCCTACACTGATCTTGAGCAAAAAAAAAACTCCAACCAAGGTCTTTTCATGCCAATGCATTGAAATTTGTTTGGCACCTTCTGTAAACTTTGTAAATCAAAGTACAGTCTAATGACTAACATTTTACCGCATTTTACACATGGTACCGCTATGGAAACGAAAATTCAGTGGCTTTTGCCAACATTTTCATGGCAGCGGTTGAGACCGAAATCTTAAGTCAAAACGAAACAAAACCACTCGTGTGGAAAATGTATATCGATGACGTGTTCCCTTTGTGGAACACCAGCATAAAATGGGTTCATTGAACAGGCTAACAGATATCACCAAACCATTAAAGGTACGGCTGAAATCTCAGAGAAAGAAACTATTTTCTTGGATACGTGCGTCTACAAGGGTGATAGATTTAAAGAAACGTCTATCTTCGACGAACGCACCTATTACAAGCGCACAGAAACATTTCAGTACACACATTTCTCATCCTGCCACCCACCAGGGGTCAGTAAAGTCTTCTTAAAAGGCACTTAGGCTGCTTCGAACTAAACTCTTCTTAAAGCGAATATAAGAAAATTCAAATCACGCCTGCATTTGAGAGGGTATCCAGATACTCTAGTACATAAAGTCCTCTCAGAAATGACATTCGAAGAGAGAATGGAAAAGAGAGAACAGAGAAAAGAAAGAAAATAGAAAAGAACAAAGAAAAGAGAAAAGAAAAGAGAAAGGAGAGAACAGAAGAAAAAAAAAGGGTACGAAATAAAATTCTTCCATTTGTCGCACAATATCACCCAGCAGTGTCCAATTTAAAGAAAATCCTTATGGATAAATGACATTTAATACAGAACCAACCGTTGCGGAGGGAGCTATATAAAGAGCCTTCCATTATCTCCTATAAAAGGGGTAAATCACTTAAAGACAAACTCGTTAAAGCGAAACTCTAAAGGCGAGAATATCACATTGGCGAACAGCAGGAGTCATGCAGGTCGGTCACTACTTTGTAACCTATTTCAAGAAAAACGTGATACGGCGTGGCTTTCATCTTAAGTTTATACACCAATCTCTCAGGGAAATAACCATCTGAACATACAACAAGAGGGGTGGGTTCTCCCTACAGTTTACATTTATGCCTGATGTCAAAAAGTTAACCTTAAGTGAAATATAGAAGTAGTGGTAAAATTACATGTTTTAGCCCACGCTTAAAGTACTTTTTTCCCATATTTTTCTGTTTTTACTGTTTAAATACTTTTTTGTATATTTTTCTGTGCAATCAACCGTTCTCTTCTTCGGTTCACTCGTTCAGTCGTTCGCGTCGCTCACTCCTTCACTCATTCACCTCAGTCGTTCACCTTCAGTCGTTCAGGTTCACTCGTTCAGTCGTTCGCTTCGCTCACTTCTTCACTTCTTCACTCCTTCATGGATTTTCATAGAGAAAAATACAAAAAAGTATTTAAACAGTAAAAACAGAAAAATATGGGAAAAAAGTACTTTAAGGATCTGCTAAAACATGTAATTTTACCACTACTATTTATAGCGGAGCACTTGCCAGGCCGAAGGCCTGGCTGCGCAGCTCCATACTCATAGAACTATGCCCGTCATTTTTCATGGTCATGGCTAGCGGAATGTTTCGCGGGCGCGCGTGTGCCCTCCGCCGTCGCTCCGTCGCGCAGGACTAGCTCGCGGGCGCGTATGACGTCGCAAAACATGCGCGTACGACGTCATGTTGAAACCAAAGCGAGGCTTTGTTTTTCGCGCGGTTACATGGCCGAATGTCACGTCAGCTAGTAAAACACTTTGATGTTTTGCTGTGAATTTACTAAGCGGAGAAAACCGTTTAAATTAAAGGCGTTATTTCCCTGAATATTTCGCGGTTTGCTACTCAAGACAAGGACACTAATTTAGGGATACTCAGAAGCCGCTTTAGTGGAAAAAGACGAGCTTTCAGGGATAAAATCTTGCTTTGAGGAACTTCGTGTATAACGTTTTTATCAATGCGGGAGATGTTTGTTTTCACGGATTTCAGAACCAGAAGCGAAGATTTTAATTTCCAGGTAAGCGAGGGACTTAAAGGTAAAACAGATTACAGTTTTCGATGAAAATTTATGTCGATATCAATCTGTGAGTGACTTTTTATTGGTGTTATTGTTAGTTTTGGAGAATTGATTTTAAAACGTGCTTAAATTCAGTTGTATCGGTCTCTTGAATTTCATCGAAGAAAGCTTGAACTCGATGAGCTATAATTAAATGGTACGCGTTTTGCTTTTAAACGTAAACTAATGGAGATTTGAATAAATTTTTTCGAAAGAAGATTGTGTTGTCCATTTTTATGTGTTTGTTCATTCATTAGATAGTTTGAAAAGCCATTTTATGTAAACAAAACAATACTTTGATTTTATAGTACAGTTCTATCTTCACTCGCATCGCCTTATGCAAATATGTTTGTGTATTTTAGCAATTTTTGATTTTCAAATCAGTTTCTCGGGCAAATTTTGACAAACAAAAACTGTATTTTATTCGGAAACTGGTGGTACTAGTTATTCTAGACAGAGAAAAGTCGCGTAATACTGTTTTTGAGAATTGCTAAAATTGAAAATAATCCGTTCGTCAATCTTAATTCTTGTGCTTCCAACCTTTCATCTTAGTTAAGTTTCACCTTAGTTAAGCTTGTTCAAAGTGCGACGCTGTTAGGCTTGGGCTATCTATATATATTATATTCTTGAAAGCTATATGCAAACATCTGTCAGATTGTTTTGATTATGTTTAATATTTAATGATTTACAGAATATTCTAGAAATTATGAGAAAATAAAAGTATTAGTTAAGTGGAAAGGATATGATGACAAATTCAAAATTCGTGGATTTCATATCAATCAGAGATCTTCTTCATCTTCTTCTGGATGGACATTAGATGGTGGTAACATTTCAGGTAATTGAAATATTTGAAGTTGCTGTGGTTCTTGAGGTTGCTGTGGATGTTGAAGTTGAATTTGTTGCAATCCAAGAGTAAGCTTCTTTTTACCTTCCCTCTTCTTATCTTCTCTTTTCTTCAAGTATCTCTCTTTTTCTTCTTTCTTTTCTTCTTTAATAGATTCAATTTCCTTTTCTTTTTGCCTTTTTACTATTTCTTCTTCAACTGCTTCTTGACATTTCTTGATAATTTTTTGCATACTATTCAGATTTTCAGTTGCCTTGTGAATTTCATCCTCCGAACTCTTAGTGAAATGAGGAATGAAAAAGAGGGGTTGGAAAACTTTCAAATCAGGATTTTCCTGAATTTTTTCATTAATTTCTTGATTGCATTCGACAATTTTATGGATGGCATTTCTCACTCGATCCTCACACTGTTTCAATGATAAAGACATCGTTAAAGGTTTCAAAATTTTGAAGTTATCTTTGAAACATTTCAAAATGTTGAATTTATCTGTGAAAATCACTATAGTAACTGATAAATATTATGAAAAAGAAATTTCTATAAGTAAAATAATTATATTTTTAACAGCAAGATATAAAAACAAGTTTTGGATTTAATTGATTTTTGTCTGTAGGAAATGTAAATATTTTTAAGGGGAAAAAATATAATTTAAATTTAAAAAATATAATTTATAATTTAAATTTAAAAAATAATATTTATATAATATAAAAGGATGTCTTCAAAGTATTTAACTAATATTTCAATCGAAGAATTTAAGAAGATAAAAAAAGATAAAAAAAATAAATTGAAAAAAGAGTATACTTAATATAAAAATCAAGAAGAAAGACAAAAACTGATTGATGAAATTATGGGAGTAGAAAAACAAAGAAAAATATTAAAAAAGCTAAATCAAAACCAATTGAAAATAAAGAAACATAAACCAAAGAAAATTAAAACTTTTGATGATTATTTTCTTGAATGTATTAAAAATAAAAAGATTCCAGAAGATACTCCAAAATATTTTAGGAAAGCTCTTGAGAAAGCAAAGATAGAATACTAAGTTGGAATAAAACTTGAAAAATCAGCTCTTGATAATTTTGCTGAAAAGTATGTTATTGAAGGAAAACCAAATATTTTACCTAATGATTATTTCAAGGAAAAAGCTTCACAAATAAACTATTTTCTTAGAAATCATAGGAACATTAAAGATAGAATGATAATGGTATGTTTAATGGAACAACAATCTCAAGAAGGAAATATTACGATTACAACAAGTAGTGAAGCTTATTTTCAATCTAAAACATAGACTAATCTTGAAGGTACAAATATCAAAGAAATTCTGTTTTATATGATTTATTAAATTCTTGATAAAATTTTAATTTATGAAAGAAATGGCTCAGGTTGGTCTTTTAAAGAGGTTTTATCCTTAGAAATTCATACTGTAGATTGCAAACCTTTAAAAGGTTCATCGTATATTAAACTTCCTGATTTTATCCAAATCTTAAAGGAATAAATGTATTTCCAATCAATGAATATAATAAATTTTATCCATTATTGTCAGAATACAATTGATTTATTTTTGTTTGAAAAAGATGGAAAATCGCATTATTCACTTATCAAAAAAATTTCAAGATTAATAAGTTTACAAGTTAGTAAAGATACAAGAAAAATATTATTGTAAAAAATGTTTATCTCATTTCACAAAAGAGGAATTATTAAATAAACATTATTTATTGTTCTAATAATCAAAATTATAATAAAAAAATTACCTTTACCTTTTGTAGCTTATGCTGATTTTGAATGTTTCACAAAACCAATGAATAACTGCGAACCAGATCCAAATTTTTCTTACACAATGGAATATCAAAAACATGAACCTTGTGGATTCTCTTTATATATCAAACCATTATATGGAATAGATATAAAAATAGAAACTAATTCACTAATTTATACAAAGAAAACAGAAGATGAAGATATAGCAAAAATATTTGTGAAAAAGTTAGAAGCAATTACTAAATCAATATATAAAAATCTTTATAAATTCCCTTAAAATATGATTTATACAGATCAAAATAGACAAGATTTTAATAATTCTTTTCTCTGTCATATTTGTGAACAACCATTTCAAAAAAAATGACAAAAGTTAGAGACCATTGTCATTTCAATGATGAATATAGAGGTGCTACTCATAACAGTTGTAATCTTAATTGTAGAAAACCTTTAATACTTCCAGTAATATTTCATAATCTTCAAAGTTATGATGCACATCTCTTTATAAAACAATTATCAAGATTAAAAGGTGATTTATCATGTATTCCAACAACAGCAGAAAAATATATTTCTTTTTCGAAAGAAAATTAAAGTTGGTGAATATGAGTCTAAAAAAACTAAAGAAATAATGTCATCAAATTTTGAAATTCGTTTTACTGATAGTTTGAAATTTATGCAAACTTGTTTAGCAAATATTGTTTCAAATCTACAACCTGAAGATTTCCATAATACCAAAAAAGTATACAATAACATTGAATTATTAACAAGAAAAAGAGTTTATCCCATATGATTATGTAACAGATATTGATAAATTTCAAGAAAAACAATTACCACCAAAATCAGAGTTTTATTTTAAATTAAATGATGAAGATATTTTAGATGATGATTACATTCATGCGCAAAAAGTATGGTCAGAATTCAATTGTAAAACAATAAAAGATTATCATGATTTATATCTTAAACATTTGAGAACAAAGATTAGCGAAAGAAGTCTGACACAACGTTTCGATGTCGCCATGACATCATTTTCAAGTGAGAAAATAAAAAATTCACAAAAAGACTAATAGCGTAGCACTTGCCAGGCCGAAGGCCTGGCTGCGCAGCTCCATACTCATAGAACTTACGCCGTGATTTTTCATGGTCATGGCTAGCGGAATGTTTCGCGGGCGCGTGTCCGCCCGCCGCCCGCCCGCCGTGTTGGAACAACATCCGGGATCTTGAAAGCAAGGCTTTGTCTTTCGCGCGGCCACACAGCCGTGAGCTCGGTAAACACTTTAGTTGTTTTCTTTTGCCTAGCGGAGAATTAAACTCGTTATTTTCCTGCATTTTTTCGCGGTTTGCTACTCAAGACAGGGATACTAATTAAGGTATACTCAGAAGCCGCTTTAGTGGAAAAAGACGAGCTTTCAGGGATAAAATCTTGCTTCGAGGAACTTCATGTATTACATTTTTATCAATGCGAGAGATGATTTCAGAACCAGAAGCGGAGATTTGAATTTCTAAGCAAGCGAGGAACTTAAAAGGTAAAACAGATTACAGTTTTCGATGAGAATTTATGTTGATATCAATCTGTGAGTGACTTGTTATTAGTGTTATTGTTAGTTTTGGCGAATTGATTTTAAAACGTGCCTATCTCTTGAATTTCATCGAAGAAAGCTTGAACTCGATGAGCTATAATTACATGGTACGCGTTTTGCTTTTAAACGTAAACTAATGGAGATTTGAATAAATTTTTTCGAAAGAAGATTGTGTTGTCCATTTTTATGTGTTTGTTCATTCATTAGATAGATTGAAAAGCGATTTTATGTAAACAAAACAAGACTTGATTTTATTAGTACCGTTCTATCTTCACTCGCATCGCCTTTTAATATGCAAATAAGCTTATGTTTGTGTATTTTTGCAATTTTTGATTTTCAAATCAGTTTCTCGGGCAATTTTTGACAAACATAAACTGTATTTTATTCGGAAACTAGTGGTACTATTTATTCTAGACAGAGAAAAGTTGTTTTTGTGAACTTTTGTACGGTCTATAAAAATGTACTGTGCAGACGGTCGCGTAATACTGTTTTTGAGAATTGCTAAAATTGAAAATAGCCCCTTCGTCAATCTTAATTCTTGTGCTTCCAACCTTTCACCTTAGTTAAGTTTCACCTTAGTTAAGCTTGTTCAAAGTGCGACGCTGTTAGGCTTGGGCTATCTATATATATTATATGCGTAAGGTGATAAAATTAGCAATATGTAACACATTTAGCATTATCAGTGCGTGTATATGGTAAGTGTGTCTAAACAAATAGTTTTGCGCGGATGGAGTCCGATTCTGTGTTCAAGCAAACGAAACGTTGTGTCAGACTTCATTCGCTAATCTTTGTTCTCAAATGTTTATCTAAATTTATTATACCTTTAAACAGATGTATTACTTCTAGCTGATGTTTTTGAAAACTTTCGTAGGACTTGTTTAAAACATTATCGATTAGACCCAGCACATTATTACACATCACCTGGATTAGCTTGGGATGCATGTCTTAAAGAAACGAAACAGACTTCAATTATTACATGATTATGATATGTTAATGATGACTGAAAAAGGAATTAGAGGTGGTATAACTCATATATATATTTGAAGTAGATCTTGAATATCCAAAGAAAGTATGGAATGAACATAATGATTATCCACTTGCTCCAGAGAAGTTAGAGTTTGAAGGAGTTCAGAAACTTGTTGGAAATTTTTATAAAAAAAGAATTATGTAATACATTATAAAAATCTTAGAACTTGGACTTAAACTTAAAAAAGTACATAGAGGAATAAGATTTATTCAATCAGAATGGATGAAACCTTATATAGAAAAGAATACAGAATTAAGAAAACAATCAAAGAATAGTTTTGAAAAAGATTTTTTTAAATTAATGAATAATTCAGTTTTGGTAAAACAATTGAAAATATAAGAAAAAGACAAAATATATCATTGATAGACGATAGAGAAAAAGCAATCAAATTATCATCAAAACCATATTTTGATAGATCAACAATATTTGATCCTCATTTAATAGCAATTCATATGAAACAGACAGAAATATATTTTAATAAACCAATTTACGTGGGTCAAGCAATTCTTGATTTATCAAAATTACACGTTTGATTTTCATTATAATTATATTAGAAAAAAGTATGGTGATAAAGCTGAATTATTATTTACAGATACAGATTCATTAATGTATGAAATTATAACGGATGATTTTGTCTATTTCACGTTACAGTTCATGCCATTAATTACGCTAATTAGACTTCAATGTGTTTCCGGCCCCTTTGAGAAATGTATGTAAGCTGAGTTGCTGGAACGTTAGTGGCCTAAAAAACTCGGCGTTTGGTTATAAATTGAATAATCCTGATTTTATTATTCAACTTGAAGATTGTGATATTATCAGCTTTTCTGAAATTTGGGGGTATGACGTTATAGATATACCTGATTTTCAAGTTATAGCAATGAGCCCTCCAAGCAAAAGGAATACAAAACGGTCGGGAAGATGCTCAGGGGGTATCTTAGTTGCAGTTAATAAATTCTTAACATCACATGTTGCCCTTGTCAAACAAACCTTAAACTACATTTGGTGTAGAATAGATAGCAATATATTGCAAACGGAAAAGGATATATTATTATGTTATATTTACATTCCACCAAGGGATTCGCCTTACTTCGACCCAGACATCTTCACCAACCTCGAAAATGACATAAACAACTTTAAGAATGAATATTCAGTTGTAATCGTGGGTGACTTCAATGCCCGCATCGGAACGGAAAGTGATTTCATCGTTAAAGAACACAATAATTTTGTACTGGACGACAATTTTCCCTTGCCAAGGCAAGTTCCAAACAGGAAAAGTTTTGATAGCCACATTAATGAACACGGTAAATATCTCATCGAAATATGTAAATCGTTAGACTTAAGAATACTAAACGGCCGTTGCAAAGACGACTCTCTTGGAAAAATAACTTTTCACGGAAACCAGGGAATAAGCACAGTGGACTATATTATAACAGACCATGAGATAATGAATATTTTTTAGAATTTCCTGGTGCGTCATCCCTCCCCATTTTTCGATCATTGCCAGTTAGTTAGCTGGATAAAAGTTGAGAGTCCCACTACTCCTGACGAAAATAAAAAAAACAGTGGAGAATCTTTACCAACTACCGAGGCAATTTAAATGGAATCCAGACTCTAAAGAAACATTTATCTCATCCCTACAGTCTAACGAAGTGCAACGTATGATCTTAGAATTTGAA
Source organism: Cladopsammia gracilis (assembly GCA_022457155.1). NCBI lineage: Eukaryota > Metazoa > Cnidaria > Anthozoa > Scleractinia > Dendrophylliidae > Cladopsammia > Cladopsammia gracilis. Next base: position 175,340 of record JAJGOT010000803.1, read on the forward strand.
AATATGAATTTGGCTGAAATAGGTGACATTAACGAGGCCGTTGATAATTTTTAAAAATAATTGAAGTTGCTGCAAAGATATCACTACAACCTGTCACTGAGAAAAAGAAAGTAGTTCGACATCGACAATCTCAAGTTTGGTTTGACAAACATTGCCAAAAAGTACGGAAACGCTTAAGGCATATGTCGAACAGAAAGCAAGCGCATCCTCATAACGAGGAGACGAGGCTGGAATATCTAACAGTCAAACGACAGTATAAATCCATGTTACGACATAAAAAGCAAAAGCACCAGGATGCTCAAATACAAGAACTTATCAAAACTAATGACCCTGTACAATTTTGGTCCACTCTAAAAACGATCTCAAATCGAATTCCACTACTGCTGATTCTAATGTCCCTATAGATGAACTATTCAAACATTTCCAACAATTACACTCAGCTCCAAGAGAGAAAACCTTTTCCAAACCTCAGGAGATTATTATGGAATGCCTGAAATGTAATGAACAGTCTCTAATACGATTTAATGAACTCGATCGTCCTTTAACAGAGGAAGAAATCAAAAATGGCATTAAAAATTGAAAAACAAAAAGGCGGCCGATACCGACCGAATACGGAATGAAATGTTAAAAAGTGGCCGTCATTACTTGTTGACCTCTCTTAAAAAAATTATTCAATCTTATACTCGAGGCAAGAACCTTTCCGGATTGTTGGTCCATGGGACGGATTACTCCTATCTTTAAATCAGGGGAAAAATCAAATCCGAATAATTACAGAGGCATCTGCGTAACCAGCTGTCTAGGAAAATTATTTACAGCTCTTTTAAATACCAGACTTCACAATTTCGTCAGAAGTCAGAATTTATTACATCCCTCAAAAATTGGATTCCTAGAGGAGTATCGAACAACAGATCATATTTTCTCTTTACTTACCCTAATTGATAAATATATTACCAATGCTAACAAAGGAAAACTGTTTTGCTGTTTCATAGATTTTCAAAAGGCCTTCGATTCTATATGGCATGATGGACTGCTTTCTAAGCTGATTTCTTATAAAATGGGTGGATGCTTCCATCAATTAATAGCAGAAATGTACTGCAGATCCAAATGTCCCATAAAATGCGGAAATCAAAGAACAAAATTTTTCGACTACAACAGGGGTGTAAGACAAGGATGTATCCTCTCCCCCTTGCTATTTAATTTATATCTGAATGACATTCCTTTTCTTTTAGACAACTCATGTGATACTGACTGAATTATTCTGCCAAATGGTCTTCCGCTAAATTGTTTATTCTATGCAGATAATTTAGTTTTAATATCTCGAAGTGCTTCCGGCCTTCAAAAGCAAATCGACATCCTCCAAAACTATGTCGACAAATGGCTCTTGAAAATAAATCTTCATAAAACAAAGGTGTTAATTTTTCAAAAACAGAACCGTAAAACCACCCGAGAAAAATATTATTTCTTTTTAAATGGTAACCAAATTGTCAATACTCCTGAATACTCCTACCTAGGGACAACTTTCAATTCGAATGGGAGCTTTGCCACCTCCAAAAAGAATTTAGTAGAAAAGTCCAGACGTTCCGTACTTGCTTGTGAAAGATATATTCAATTCAACAAACTTTCTATATCCAAATGTAATTTCTTGTTTGATGCCTTATTTGCCCCCGTTCTTCAATCTATACAGCTCGGAAGTATGGGGAGCATATGATAGCCTCAATCTCAAAAAATGGGAGAAAGACCCCATTGAGCGTTTTCACTCACAGTTTTACAAATCATACCTTGGTCTAAACAGAAGAGCACCAAACGTCGCTGCACGAAATGAAACTGGAAGACTCCCTCTCAAATTAAAATCTTCTCTAATATAATAAAGTTTTGGCTCCACCTACTAAAGCTTCCGAGCTCAAGCGTTGCTGGACAATGCCTTCAAATATCAACCCAATTGGCAGACTCTGGAAAAAAATCCTTCATGCTTACAATATATGATATGCTGAAACAATATAGTAATAGTTTTCACTCCGACTTCCAAGCTATGATTGATGCTAACGGGGATGAACTAAGAACTAAACAGTACCGATTTAAAGTGATTGAAAACTTTAAAAATGACTTAAAAATTCATCAATATGAAATGATCAAATGTAACAAGAAACTTACATTTTACTCTATATTCAAAACAGATGTAATTACCTCTAACTCACTTGAACTCATTACAAACCAGAAACATCGGCGGGCAGTAGCAAAACTTAGGGCAGGTAATCATAACCTAAGAATTGAAACTGGAAGACATTCCATCCCTAAACTCCCTGAGCATCTGAGAATCTGTCAATACTGCAGCTCAAATAAAGTTGAAAACAAAGCACACTTCATCTTATTTTGCAATAAATATGACACAATTAGAAATTCTCTGGTGGAAGATATCATTAGCAAATATCCTGAATTCGATTATTTAAATGCTAATAACAAAATTGTTTTTCTCTTTAATAGCACCGATGCTTTCATTTGTAAAAGATTAGGTCACTTCATTTACGAAACTTTTTCATTAAGAAATGAACCATTATTTTCATGAATTGTAAATTAACCGATTTTACTTTTATATGCAATACCATTTGTAATTGGGAATGCAAATAAACTGTTGTTGTTGTTAAAAATATTATAAGCGCGACGTTTCGGTGTCGTACTGACACCATTATCAAGCGAAAGCGAAAGATAGAAAAAAGACGCGTTTACAAGCGAAAGGAAATCTGCATACTCTATACAAAAAGCTTAGCCCTAAGGGAATCTGACTGTTTGTTTAGGGATGGCTTGTGCTCTCTAATCAGGAGCATTTCATACAATAGGCAGTCAAATTTAGTTTGGCACTTTTTCAAGACACTAAAGTTCTTTGTAATGTCCTTAGGTGTTAAATCGTGCGTCGTGCGGTAGTGTTTGCCTATACTAGATGAAGTGCCTTTGTGTTCTTCAATCCTTTCATGTAGGTGTCTATAGGTAAAACCTATATAACTCTCATCAAGTAGTATATAAGGGATGGCCAGGATACCACTTTGCCCCAAACCCCCTGAGTAAGGCTTCAAACACCCCCACGGAGCCCTCCTCGGCCCTCATCTTTCGGGCCTCGGGGGGCCCGGGGGGTGTTTGGAACCTTATTCGGGGGGTTTGGGGCAAAGTTGTATCTTGGCCATCCCTTATATACTACTCCGTACCCTCTATATTTTCTAAGTTGTTTCAGGGTCGAATAAAATGTTAAAGGGCTAACAAACTTAAGACCCTTTTCAATTTCCCTCAAGCCCCTAATAAAGTTTACTCGCTCTGTAACCAGTTTTAACCGCCCGAAAGCGGTTGCCCCAAACCTCTAAATAAGGCTCAACCGCTTGTAACTAGTTTTAACCGCTTGAAAGCGGTCCGAACCCACTCTGGTATTGCCAATTGAACAAAAGGACCCCCTTTGGTATATGAACCGGTGAGTTGTCTTGGTCATCAGTTTTTTTAAAATAAAACATATATATATATAGATTCCATTTGGCCGTGTGTCTGTTCAGTTATAGATCACAGATGACGTCAAAATGTGGTAAGAACAAAAAAGTGGCACACGAGCCGCAGGCGAGTGTGTCACTGATGTTCTTACCACATTTTGACGTCTTCTGTGATCTATAACTGAACAGACACACGGCCAAATGGAATCTATTTGTTTTATACAATGAACAGAAAAGTAAAAACAGTAAAATTACGAACTTGCCTCGTAGCGCTCGACTGTTCGAAGATTTGTTCCAATTTAGGTTTTTTTCAAGTCGCCAAGAATACTTGTCGTCTTGGTTTTTTCTTTTTCTTGCTTGTAAACAGCTCCTGCTAAACATTTTTCGAGGCTTTCCCTTGCTCAATCCAGAATAATCTCGCAAACATTTTCAAAACTGTGCGCCATGTTGGACAAAACAAAGCAAACAATTTTCCTATGACGTCAGCCGTGCGTCTGTACTCTGATAGAGCATAGGCAACGACCAATCACAGAGCGCGTAGTATTCAGTTCATTGTATATATATATATATATACAATTATACAATTATGTATACAATGTGCCCTCCCGGTTGTTACCATAATGGCTTTATGGCAATTCCTGAACTTGGGCACAGGATGTACGGTTACACATTGTTGGATTGCATTGTGGAGTCACGAGAGTGCTCAAACTGCGAGCAGTGAGCGAAGCAATATGCCAATAGTAAACACCTCTTACGAGGCTCTCCACCCAATCCAGAGAGTGCTCAAACTGTATGAACAGTGAGCGTAACATACAATTATGTATACAATGTGCCCTCCCGGTTGTTACCATAATGGCTTTATGACAACTCCTGAACTTGGGCACAGGATGTACGGTTACACATTGTTGGATTGCATTGAACAACGAACGTGGTGTTTTCGACAATATCTCTCAGTGTGAGCTGATCGATTGGCTTGACACTCAAGAAAGAAAACCACTTTTGAGGGCTCCTCGCAACGAGGACCTCGCAGGGTTTGACCCTTTGGATCGAGAGCGTATGGGGGCCTTTCCGATGCCTAATCGGATTGTTGAACTTTTTGATCGCGGCGAACAGGGTTTACAAGGAAGACCAGGGAGAAGACAGAGAAACATAAAATGGCGCTTTACTCGGGGCTTTACAAGACCTCTTGTACCTCAAATGATGAACAAAATTAAACAATCTGTTCGCACAAGGCATAAAGTTAACTTTAGTTTTGCCTTCAAGTTGCGAAACATCGAAACCGGCGAACACACTGTTTACCATAAAAACAACAATAGCCCTTGGTTTTCTAAACTATCGCAAACGAAACGATGGTTGCAACAACAAGAAGAGCTTCGCCTTCAAGGTGAAAAAATCAACAGGCCTAATACGAAATGGGTTTTCGAAAGTGCTGTTTTTGTTGAACTCAAAGTGATCTTAGATGGGCAGCCTTTGCAAATCGGTCTTGGCGAGTTGCCCGATTGGCTTCGCAACAAACATCAAGTCATCGCTTTTGATACTTTCAATGACGATCTTTGTGTCTTTCGGTGTTTGGCTGTTCATCAAGGCGTCCGTATAGACAGGAGTACTCGAAGAGCCAGAGAACTAGCGCAAAGCTTCTTTGCTTTTAATCCGAGAGTTCGGCCTAATGTCAACGTTGTCACTTTGCAAAAGTTTCACTTGCTTGAAAGGCACTTTAAACAAGGGATTGCCGCTTACACTGTTACAGATAACGGCGACTTTGTTTTGAGTTATACACCTTCACACTATGACCAGGTTGGCACCCCTACGATGACTATCGGCATTTACGATGCTCATGCCTTCTTGATCACTGACATAAACAAAGTCACAAACAACTACACTTGTGGCGATTGTTTGGCTAGGTTCACACAAGCTTGTCACTTAACGCGCCACGCCAAGACGTGCATTCGCGGGCAAACTAATATTGCCTGTCCTGGAAATCAGATCCTTGCTCCTGAGTCAGCTTTTGAAAAGGCGTTTTATCCAGAAGCACTTTTTGGTATCAAAGCAACCTGCTGGCTAAAGTATGAGGCACGGCAGCGGGGCATCCACATCCACCATCACAGATGCGGCCATGGTGGCGAGCGCACCATTGGACGCTACAAAGTTCACGGCTATCACCCAGAAAGCAAAACCGTATTTCAGTATCATGGCTGCTACTGGCACGGTTGTCGCAAGTGCTTTTCATCACCTGTACAACGAAATGTAGTGCTCCGGAAGTATCGTAAAGGCAACCCAATCACAATGGAACAAGCCTTCGAAAGAACTGTGCAAATCAATCGGATCATCACGATACTTGGCTACAACTTGGTTGAAAGGTGGGAGCACGAGACGCCCCGACCCTGGTGGTACGATCGAATCCCACCTAAAAGAAACGAAACGTATCCACACGCTATCGTTTACGACTTCGAAGCCTACCAAGACAAGACCAAGGCAAGTCAGCCGACACTGGATCTCTCCTACGAAAGTGAACATGTACCTATCTCAGTCTCTATCGCGGACACATTGAATCCAGAACCTGAGTACATTTGCTCTAAAGACCCCGAAGAGCTTATCCGCCTGTTTTATCAATCTCTGGAGCAACGCAGTGAACTGATCCGAGAAGATATAGCCGAAACATACATGCCGCCGGATCTTGAGGGGTTAACGGAAGTTCAACAAAACCTTATCAAGCAATGGTGTGAACAGGTCCCAGTGGTCGGATTCAACTCAGGCCGATACGATCTTCATCTTATCAGAAAGCCCTTTGTTTCTTATCTCGGACAAGAACTCGGCGTCTTTGCAGGGGAGAAACAGAGACAAATCATGTTCATCAACACGCCCTCCTTCAAGTTCCTCGACGTCACAAACTATCTGTCCCTAGGCATCAACTACGACAAATGGGTAAAGACGTATGGCGCGGCGCAAACCAAGTCTTGGCTCCCATACGAATGGTTTGACAGTGCTGACAAACTTGACTACAAGGGTCTTCCGCCATACAGGTGTTGGTACTCACAACTCCGAAACTGCTTCGTTCTAACCCCAGAGGAGTACAAACAATGCGAGTGGGTGAAAACCCGCATCCGCTCACAAAATACGAATTAGCCCGCATCGTCAGAAAAGTCTTAGGCTTCGAAGCTAACTCTCTTTACTCCAGCACCATGTTGGGATCTTATATAAATGTGTCAAAATGTATCCGTCGTCATATTCTTATTTTGTTAATGTCATCTTACAAAACTAAAGCTGAGGAGGCCTAATTAACATAAGCTTCATAGTTTCTTTTAGGCCTCCTCGCCATTGTTACCTCTATTCTTTTTATATTAATGTGTTATTTTAGTATGGCAAATAAAATAAATATAATAAAATAAACTAATGCCCTGTGGTAAAGAGAAAGTCGTGCATTACGAAGATCCAGCACAGGCAGCAAGAACCTTATAGCTCAAGTTGGTAAACGAAGCAGTGGTTTGGCTTTTCCGAGGTCGATATCGAAGTCCCCCGGGAGTTGTGGGAACACTTCGAAGAGTTTCCTCCGCTCTTTGTAAACCGCAGCGTGGGCGAAGAGGACGTCCCTCAACACATGAAGGATTACCTCGCGAAAAGCAACAGAACCCACTTGCCAGACCAAAAGAAGCTGCTAGCCGTGCTTCGAGCAAAAAAGGTGCTGCTTTACGCCCCAGTGCTGGGGTGGCTTTACAACCACGGACTCAACATAACCGCTGTCTACCGCACGATCGACTACACACCCATAAAGATCTTCGACTGGTTCGTCCGGGAGGTTGCAAATAACCAAAGGAAAGGCGACGCTGACAAGGAAAAAGCCTTGCTCGCAGAAGTGTATAAGCTTTTGGGCAACAGCGCCTACGGCAAGTTTATCGAATCTGTTGAGCGACAGACAAGAGTTGTGAACACCAACGACGAAGACACGGTCGACAAACACCTGCGCTCAGCCTGGTTTGAAGATCTCGAAGACATCGGGGGCTCATACAAGATCGAGTTGCGCAAAAACAAGGTCACCATAAACCGTCCCTTTCAAGTCGGCATCGTCGTGTATCAACTTGCTAAGTTGCGCATGCTGCAGTTCTACGACGAGTTCCTGGATTACTATCTCGACAGGCGTGACTTCGAGCTTATTCAGATGGACACAGACAGCATGTACTTCGCCCTTTCGTACGACACTCTCGAAGAAGCAGTTCGACCAGAACTTCGCGCCCTGTTCGAAAGGGAGAATAAGACCTGGCTCTCCTGTGGCAAGTGGAGCAGCAGAGAGCCCGGCTTGTTCAAGCTTAAAAAGGAAGGCACCCTAGCCATCGCGCTATGCAGCAAGTGCTACTTCGTAGAAGACGAAGACAGCGGTGAGGCCAAGATGCATTCCAAGGGCGTCAACAAGCGGCAAAACGAGCTTCGGTGGGAAAGATACGAGCGGGCCCTTCGATGAATAGCAGAAGGATGGCTTTTAGTGACCTGCGCTGCGGGTTCACCCTGAGATTCAGCCTAGCGGCTGAACCCTTCGAGAAGGGGACCACTTCCTCTCGCATTATATTGTCGTAGGCAAACTCCTTTCCGCTAGAATAGACACTTGTTGCCTCGTCAGCCAGCTGCTTACTTCGGATTATCTCGTACTCAAGCTGGATATCTGTCAACTTGTAAACAAGCTTGCTTGCATCCGAACCCTTGACAACTTGAGAAGCAGGGGCGAGCGTCATCTCGAAGATGAGATCATTGTAGAGTGCCTGTGGGTACAGGATGCCGTGGTCTGTTATAATCTGGTGGTCAAGATTGATGCGGTATTTGTTTTTGTAAATGGTCTCCAGCTTGATTTCCTCATCCACGCCAGAGGTCTTCGTGTCGCCAGCGCCAGAGCGGATCTTGCTCAAGTCCACACTCTGGATGCCCTCCATAATCATAATGTTTCTCTTGTCAACAGAAAGGAAGAGGTCCTCAAAGATTTTGTAAATATCGTACCCAACGGTGTCCTGGACAGTGGTGGCGGCAAACTTGACAACGAGCCTGTCAATTAGTGCTCTGGAGACGTAACCTCATGTTCGTTGAGCTTGGGCACCGAAACGTACAGGGTCACGCCGGGCTTGGCCGTAGAGCGATTAAATGAGATGCGCTTTACGGTGCGCTCTGCTTTCATAGCACCAAGAGTCTTCTCGGAGTTCGTTGGAAGAAGGTTTGGTCGCACAGCCATAGCCAGAGTATATGTTTTTTAAAATTATATATATACTTTGATACATCATGGCAGAAGGCGGATATGATATACCTGGCGAGAATGAGAATACCGGGATTGACTGGGACATAGACCACGATGATGATGATGACGAAGAAAAAGTTGACACAACACCCTTTCAACCGGGCGCCTCATCCACCCCATATCATGGCGGTGAACAACATGAAATGACCACTCTACCTGGTGAACAGAGCGGATTACCAGGCGATGCTGAAGACATCCCTCTGCTTACTGACTTCACACATCCTGACGACAGAGAAAGAATGGTTGATAGAGCTAGGGACTGGATCAAAAGGCGCTTTCCGAGAGTGGCTTTCGACAGATTAGGGCCTATTGGTTTCGGCAAAAAAAGCGGCATCGAAACAAAAATCGTTTCCTTTGAGGCAAGAGGCGGTGAAACTCCCGTTTTCAAGCAGGATGGTTCAGGACTTCTTAAAGCATTTACAGACAAGTTCAAAGGGCCTCTTGGACCAAGCGCTGAAGAGATCGTCTCTGAAGAGAATACGGTTTTAAGGGAAGAAAGACAAAGGCTAAGAGAGGCAGAGAAACAACTGAAGGAGGCGGAAAGGGTTTCTGTAGCGCGGCAACAAGCAGCAAATGAGGTCCAAAACCTCAGGAACAGAATTGAGCAAACTCAAACGAGGATTGACACTCTGGAACAGGAACACGGTTCAAACGTTGAGAGTCAAGCTGAAGTAGATCGGCTGAAACAACTTAAAAAGAACCTTCAAGGCGATCTTGAAAACCAGAAAAAAGAATTAGGGGCTCTTCAAAAAATACAAAAACAGAGAGACCAAGAGCAGGCTAAGGTTGACAAACTAAGAACACAACTTTCAGCTAAGGTGAAGGAAAGAAAGGAAGTTGAAGCAAGACTGAACTCCACCAAGCCGCTGGATGAGTTAAGCGAACAAGAGGCCGAGCTTATACGACAAAACGAGGAAGACAGGCGCGTGATACAAGATGAGAACACGTCTCCATCTGACAGAGAAGCCGCGGAAGCCCGTGTTGCAGAACGAGAAGAAGAGCTGGCACGGCTAAGAACACAGGTTCAGGAAAGAGAAGAAGCTCTTCCTTTGAGAGAAAGGATAAAAAATATCTTCAAGAAATATGGTTGGACCCTGCAGGCGGTTGTTCTGGCTGCAGGTCTAGTCATAGGCGCTGTGACGCTTGCTGCAATGAATGGCTTAAAGGCCGGCACCAACGCTATTGGCAATGGGCTCAAAGAAATAGGAAAGAAGGTAGCCTCCATCTTGCCAGGCTTGATCGGTTCGATCGTGAGCTTTATCTTCAAAGCGGCAGGGCAGGTTATCTCCTTTCTTGGTGATCACGCTTGGCTGCTAATTCTTGCCGAGGTGGCCTTGGTTGAAAAGACCATTAGAAGCGTTAACGCGCCCAGACAACAAAGCCTGCTAAAGCAAGCGCGCCCACAGCAATGAGCGCCTTATTTACGTGATGCGGCTCGATCTTGGTCCCTGACGTTGGTTCTGGTGTGGGGCCTGGTGTTGTTTCCGATGTTGGGGCCGGCGTACTGGTGGCTGGTTTTGCAGTCTTATCACCGATACCTTGTGCCTGTGTTACCTGTTTTGTGATTCGGGTTCGATGGGTGGCTGTTTGGTGGATTCATTTTTGTTGGCCCCCCATCCATGGGGCGAAGTGAGGCTTTTTTTGTGCTCAGATTAACATCGTTGTTCACACCAAGCTTCATTCCTTGCGTTGCCTGCTTTAGCTGATTGTTATACCCCACTGTACTTTCAGTGTTTATAACCATGCGTGATGGCATTAGCCATGTCCCTGGAGCTACTGCAAAGTCCAAACGCACCTTTGCCTCGTCGATGGCTAGCTGATAGCGCTGAACACTCTTTGAAATGTCAGGTGTTCTGATAGCGTCATCCATTAGGACGAGAAACTCATCCTGTGTTTCCTTAGCTCTACCACCGCTGCCAAGAATGCTGCTGCGAACTGTCACCTGTGAGCCTAGAACGCAGTACACAAAGGCCTCGATCGACCGGTTCATACGAGACAAACCAACTTGTTTTAGCCTTTGTGAGGAGTTTGGAACAAAATGCTCAAACTGCCTGTCTACACCATTGTCGTTGCGAATGAACTGCACTTCTGCCTTCGTTACTGAATTTTGCATGAGCTCCTGGGTAGCTCATTCCGGTGGATATCATGCCGCCCCGGGAAATATAGATAAACACATTGCCGAGTCCATGATTCGCGCCGAGTATGAAACGGAAATCACTGCTTGGATCAACACCGAACTCGGCGCATATCCTGTTGTATGATGCAATGTCGTAGTGATAATTTGTTTGGTTAAAGGTTGGATCGCCTGGCAAAGCACTTATACTCTGAATTCCCCCATTTCAAACAATATGCGTTTTGTTGTAAAGTAAACATGGAAGAGATAAAAAGATCGGAGCTGTGGGGAAAGATCTAGATAGCTGGAGGGTAATAATATCTCTCGGGAGACTCTAGAGCCTGTTGTTGCACACCACAGAGCGAAGGAGAGTTGCTGTGACCAGTAACTCATATTTGGTTTAGAAAGCCACCTTTTTGACTCTTTTCCAGTTGTGTTTTTGATTTGAGCATTAGTGAAGATCTGTCTGAATTTTGTTGCAAAAGATTCTGTTGGCGTCACATAGATCTTTTGCTCTTTGTTCAAGATATCACCGATGCTTGCCGCATTTAGAGAGAATGCGACCGCAGGGATTGGCTTTGTAGGGCTATTGTTAATTGATAAAGGAATTGGAAAACCACCGTCTTGTTGCACACCCAAAGCGTCTTTCATGGCTTGAGTCCAATCCTTGCGTGGTATGTCTGAGGGCATAGCCCATGAGCCTTGCCCCTCTGGGAAAAGCACTACTGCTGTGGCTTTGTGCTTTTCGTCGAAAGAAACTTGTTTTAAATCTGGACATATCAGTGTGCGGGAAACGCCTTTTGAAGTCTGAGATCGCTTTAGCCTTGGCCGCTGTAGAGAGCTTTGCGACTTCTGGCGTTCTCATCCAAGCCAGTTGTGGATCTTGTGCAGGCTGTTTCTTGATATACATTGGTTGGAGGGTAATTGGAGGAGAATAAAACGGGGGTGGGTTAGGGTTAAATCCACCGTGATGTCTTTCAAACATGATTGTATATATTTGTTTTTAAAAATGTATTTATATACACAATGGTTATGCTAACAGTCTTCGAACCCTCACACAATCTACTTTGATCACCCGCTCTATAAACCGAGCTACATCCGGCTCGTCTCTTGTTCACTTACAACTCGTGGGATACTTTGAAACAAAGAGAAGAGATAACATTGTTTAGAAATGGGTCTAGTAAAGAAGGAACTGTCCTGCGAATGCTTCCTGGGCATTAACTCTTGAGTCTGGCAAAAGAACTAAAAAACTGATACACTGGTTACTATTCTGATTATTAACTAGCAATTGAGACAAACTCACCATTAGGGCAGATGAGCATTTTCAAAGAATACCAGGAAGAGGTAAAACTAGACCGAGATCTGTCTGAATTGCTTGGTATAAGTGCTTAGTTGCTGTGGCCAACAACATTCGTCAAAAGGTTAACCTCACCAAGCACTCACTTTATCCACTGCGATCTAGTTGATAAAGAACAAAACCTACTCAATGGGAAGCCTTCTACAGTTTTGGCTAAATTTGATCTTCGCGGAAAGCCATATGAGAAAGTTTTCTTTGAATCAACGCAGCAAAACATCTTGCGTGACGTCTCGTCTGGCGATTATGTAAACAGCATAACTCTGTCAGTGAGGGATGAAAACAATGACCTCTTCGACTACAACAACATGCCCTTAGAATTTGAAATAGAAATAAATTAAAATCCTAATATATACACAACCATGAGCTCGGCTAACGTGTTGACATCGGCTCCTGAATACAGCCATACTGAACCGCTTTATCCAGTCTTGCGAAATGGTGAAGACTTCCGGTTAAAGAAAATCTCTGACATGCAAAAAGAACTTGAGTCGCAGGCTGACCACTATAGGTAAGTTGCGAAGAAATACAAGCGAACACACACCGTTGTTCACGGAATAGCCGTAGGTCTTGGGTTCGTTTCTGCTGGATTATCCACGGCCACCCTCACCACAGCCTTGACTGGACTGGGGCTTGTCGCGGCGCCACCAATTGCTAGCATCACCATCGTTACAGGCTTTTCATCGGCCAGCCTCACTGCGAGTAAACTTTATTAGGGGCTTGAGGGAAATTGAAAAGGGTCTTAAGTTTGTTAGCCCTTTAACATTTTATTCGACCCTGAAACAACTTAGAAAATATAGAGGATACGGAGTAGTATATAAGGGATGGCCAGGATACAACTTTGCCCCAAACCCGCCGAATAAGGCTTCAAACACCCCCACGGAGCCCTCCGAGGCCCGAAAGACGAGGGCCGAGGAGGGCTCCGTGGGGGTGTTTGAAGCCTTATTCAGGGGTTTTGGGGCATAGTGGTATCCTGGCCATCCCTTATATACTAGTCATCACAAGAGACACATTTGAACTTATATACTACATGTTGCTGACTGCGAGGGGTGGTTTCTTTTTCTCTCACTTTAAGGTCTTCATCGATCTTTTTGCTGAAGAATACAGACTGAACAGAGTGCCCTATTTTGGAGCTATTTTGATCGTTTGAGAGGCGTCTTCTTAAAGCTTAAGTACCCTTAAGTATTTATTGAGAGATCAATTAAGAAGTTTATTAACTCCAAACAGCTGGAAATTGTGGAGGCAAGAGATCCGGTCGACAGCGCGAGAATCGTGATTCCCTTCAAAGATCAGTTCTCCGCCAACATAGTTAAACGCAAACTACAAGAACTTAGCTCCAAAATAGGGCACTCTGTTCAGCCTGTATTCTTCAGCAAAAAGATCGATGAAGACCTTAAAGTGAGAGAAAAGAAACCACCCCTTGTCAATCAGCAACATGTAGTATATACGTTCAAATGCGACTCTTGTGATGAGAGTTATATATGTTTTACCTATAGACACCTACATGAAAGGATTGAAGAACACAAAGGCACTTCATCTGGTATAGGCAAACACTACGACGACGCACGATTTAACACCTAAGTACATTACAAAGAACTTTAGTGTCTTGAAAAAGTGCAAAACTAAATTTGACTGCCTATTGTATGAAATTCTCCTGATTAGAGAGCACAAGCCATCCCTAAACAAACAGTCAGATTCCCTTAGGGCTAAGCTTTTTGTATAGAGTTTGCAGATTTCCTTTCGCTTGTAAACGCGTCCTTTTTCTATCAATCGCTTTCGCTTGATAACGGTGTCAGTACGACACCGAAACGTTGCGCTTATAATATTTTTAACCATCTGTATTTCCAAATACACTTTGATTAAGTTTTTGTTGTTGTTGTTATTATTATGATATAAAAAATATATTAAGAAAAAGTTTGATACTTCAGATTATCCAGAAGAACATGAATCTGGGAGTAAAACTGGAATTAATAAGAAAGTAATAGAAATGTTTAAAGATGAAGCTTGTGGAAAACAAATAACTCATTTTGTTGGATTAAGATAATATAAAAATCGGCAAAAAAATTAAAAATTAAAAAATATATTTTTATTCTTTTATAAGTAATTTTCCAGAAGAAGTGTATAATCCAATTTCTTTTTCATGTAAAACTAATGCATTAATTCTATAATTTCCCGTTGGATTTTCATTTAATTCATATCTAAAAGTTAGTGAAACAACACCATCTTTTACATCTTCTTCTTGATTTCCAAGATCAAAATATAAAATTCCAAAAATATTTCTGAAATTTAATCTATCAATTATTGGTCCACTAAGGAAATCATTATAAGCTGAAGAATATGACATAAGTGTTCGATAAAGTCTTGATTCCTCATCTGATGTCATTTCCAATTGAGGATAGTATTTACTGTTATTTATTTCTAATTGAGCTCTAGTAAATTTACAAACTTTATTAGCATCAACACCACCAATTTTAAAAATATTCCAAGTAAATATATTTGCTGTTTGTATATTATAAGCTAATGATGGAACAGCCCAAATGAAAACATGTCTTGGTCTTCTAATTCCTGTACTTATTCTGAAGTAACTATTCACAGCTCCAGATTGTAATATTTCACTATGTTCTCTTAGATAAGTCCATTTTTTTGGTTTTAAATAATTTTCAGGATACAACTTCATTCTTTCTCCATTGAAAATAATTTTTGGACACCATAATCGTAATTCAGCGAGAATAACTTTTGAATCTGGTGCATTTGCATCTCTGAAAATAATATTATTATCATTTTCTAGTCTTAATAAAATATTCATTTTGATATTAGGATGAAGATTATTTTTGAAAGCTGCAAAATAACTATATAAATTCAGAGGAATTTCATTAATGAATGTATTAGCATTAGTTGTTGTGCAAAATTTAGTATCAGCATCAGTACCTGCTACTATTCCAGTTGCGCTGTTAGCAAGAGTAACAAGTTTAAAGTTAACTTCTAAATAAGCATTATACCAATCAATTGGATTTGCTTCTGATGAATTATCAACTGTAAATCGATAATTATCCTTTATTTGCCTATTATTATTTGCGACATTAACAATCAATGGAGTTTCCAAATCATAATAAGTATATTCATATCTCTTTACTAAATTTGGGCTTCTAAAATTTTCATTCATTTTATTTATAAGATTATATAAAAAAAATTAAATAAGATCATTATGAACATCTTTAACATAAGAATATTTATCATTTTTTTGTAAAAGTTTAACAATTTTTCACCTTTATCTTCTTTTTGTGGATTTACATAATTTATATTTTCTTTTTGTGGAATTACATAATCTTGAATTTGAGGAAGAAGTTCTTCTGGTATAATTTCAAGTTCCTTCTTCTCTTTCTTTTTTTGATGGATTAGGTTTAGTCTTAAATTTTTCATAAATCTTTTCACCAATTAATTCACCTGTTTTCTCACCTATTTTTTCAGAACCTTTTTCTACTAATTTCCCTGCTGCTTTTGAAGCAAGATTCTTAGCAGTTTTTCCAGTAAGTTTTGATCCAATTTTAGATAATGTATCAAAACCACATCCACCCTTTGTTTCTGTATCTGTATAATAATCTTCACCGGTATCATAATCTCTTATTCGTCTTTCCATTTTTTATGCATATGATTTATAATATTTATTATTTTCTTTCACCAATAACGATAGTTAAGGTTACAGTGTACCTTCAGATCAAAAATTTATCGAAAATTTTTTTTGGCGTCAAAAAAAAGTTTACAGAATGAACTTTCATTCAAAAAAAAAATTATCGAAAAATAGTGAAAATTGACGGAGAAATGACGGTATAACTTTTGTGGGCGGAGTTTGTTTATGAAGCGATATGTTTTTTTAAGCGCTGTTTTCTCAAAGTTAATTTTTCGCTTGTTGGGGACACTTTAAAGAGCTACAACTCAAAGGAAATTTGTTCGATTTTCCTCAAATTTGGACAGAAGCTAGGCTAACATATAATCAACAAAAATGTGTCGGCGAATTTCTTAATTCCGAAAACTTTTTCGTCAAAAGCCATTTCCGTGCGATCATTCCAATTTTTTTTCTTCCTTTTTCGAAAATATTCTGTAACTTTTCACGTGAATTGAATATGGGAAATCGCCGACACGTTTTTTTAGCGCTTCGTGTCCGGAAACCCGAGGACAAATGAAATTAGCAAAATACAATAATCGCTTTGAGTTATAGCGTTTTAAAGCTGATTCGGACGTTCGAATTTAGACGTCGTAAAAAATTCGACAATTAATTTTATTTCCAAATGGTTTCTATATTTAGATAGCCAGCTCTATAAGCTTTAATTTGATATCTGGGTTTAGGTATATTAAGTTTAATCTTAAGACGCTAGAGCTGTTATACTGGAGACACCCCCGAAGGTACACTGTAACCTTAAACTCATATCAATATCATTCAAATCAACTTCTCTATCTTGATCACCTGTAATATAAAAAGTTACTTCAAAAATTTCATTTCTATTAATTTTTTCCCATAAATAATTTATAGGTTGAATCTCAAACGGTAACGATCTTGTTTTTGTATTTGTTGAAAATGTGTATAAAACATTTGACCGTTTTCCTGAGATAATACTACCAGACAATAAACTAGTTCTAATACATAAATTATCAATATCATTACTAATATTAGGAAAGTTTTTTCCATATGCACTTCTCTTTAAAACTTTCTTTTCAAAGTTTATAAGTTGTAAGATCAAATAGTATATTAATACCATAATTTTCTGTATTTCTAATTTTACCGATTCTTTCTTGAATAAAATTATTTACATCTTCATAATCATAAATACCTGATGGAAATGTAATTGTTTGATATCTTTTACCTTTATCTTTTGATATTTTCAATTCATTATTTTGATACTCAGGTTTAATATTATGCCAACTAGCAGTCATAGAAAGTTGGTCTAATGCTAAAAAATGCTCAGTATTTGGATCTAATTTCAATTCAGGAGTACATTTCATTGTAAAATTACTTGGATTATTTGATGGATTTTGTTTTTTGCATCAATACTTTTAAAAACTAATACTCTATTTTGAATCATTTTATTTATTATCTTATATTGTTGATCATTAATTTTAAAAACTTTTAAAACATCATAAAAAGATGAGTTTTGTTTATTATCAAGAAAATATAAACAGTAATAACCACATCTTACAGAATAAATATCATGAATTGAATAACCTTTATTATAAAAAAAATCTCATATATAATCTTTTTGAATGTTCTATAAATTGTAATGGTGGTGGAAGTGAAAAAGAATCAAAATAATAAATCACAGGAGGTTTTATAACTTCTGCAACCCAATGAGTTCCTTGTCCTATTTTATCATCAAGATTATTTATACAACATCCTGTTTCATGAATATGATCAAGTGAGTCTCCAGAATAAATTCCTTTAAAATTTGATATTTTAAGATAATTAACCCATTCAAGAAGATCAAAATTACTTAGGGGTATATCCTAAAATATTGGATTCAATTTGTTTATTTCTTTTTAATTCCTCTTCCTTGTTGCTCCCATGTTCCAATAAATGGTGGTGGTCTAAATGGCATCCGATTCCTGGTCTCGCACTTACTTGTAATCCTTTTCCTTCTTGTGGAACTTGTAATCATTTTCCGAATAATTTTGATGCTAATTCATAGGAATACCAATTGCAGCAAGAGTTCCTAAAAATCCTCCATTAATTTGTCTTTGTGTTGGTTTGAAAAATAATGCACCCCCAGTTTGTGCAGCTATATTTAAATCATTAATTTGTTTCTTTGTTAATTCTTTTTGAAAAGGTATTAATTGAGATAAGTATTTGAATGGAATCTCGATTCCTTTACCAAAAATTTTATCGACCCCAAGTGATCCTAAAGCTGATAAAGCACCCTGGGCAAGTGCTGGAGCTGCTTTACTTGCAAGTTTTCCAGCCATTGGAAGAAATTTTGATCCAATTGAAATAAGAGATCCAAACAGACTTCCACCTTGTCTTCCTACTTTTCTAATTTGTGTTTTTGAAATTTTAATATCAGAACCAACACCGTTTTCCTTAGCTTTATTAAGTTTGTTAATTTGTGTTTTTGTTAACATTAATTCATCTGATCCATTTAAATCATTTTACCAAATCTTAAAGTAATTTGTGAATGATCTTTATATGCTTTTGCTATTTTTTTAATTGTCCTTCTGATAATTTTACTTCGTGTGGAAAATAATTTGTTTTCAACATTAATGAATTATATAAATTTCTTAAAAAAATCAACAGATATACTACCTTATATCAATCTTCTTAATATTTTAAGTTTTTTCTTTATTTTCAAAACTAAAGTAATAATCTTTAATACTCTTTCATCTTCATTCACTTGAATGTGTAATTTCAACATAATCTGATATATTTTCTAACATGTCATTAAATTCTCTTATTTCACTCTCTATAAACTTTACTCTGTTTTCCATTTTTTTTATTTTATACATATATAATCTTAATAACAAAATGAAATCTTATTGCGTGAAAGAAAAAAACAAACAGATTGTATTAAAACAGATGGTTATCAAATTGCTAAAAATGGAAGAAGAAGAATGCATTGGTGTACTTGTGCATCTTGTGGTATAAAAAATATAGATTTGTTGCAAACGAAGGCGGAACAACAAAACCAAAAACAAGAAAACCAAGAACTACCAAAAAGAAACATGGAAACTAATTCAGCCCGTACAAGGTGCAGGCATTGGTGAACTTGCATTAGAAGGATTTACCGTGGATGCCTAAAAAAACAGTTGAAATGGGTCGATATGGAGCAAGCGAATTAATGAGAAATAAAAATTTACAGAAAAAAGCCATTGATTATGGATTAAAAAAATTAACTCCAATGATACAAAATGTTGGTAGTCAAACATTAGATGAATTATCAACAAAAATAAGACCAAATATAAAATATAAACTGATAGACCTGATCTTGATGGTGGAACGATTGATATTCATAAAATGATTGGAAAATTACTAAAACCTAAAGGTGGTTGGACTCCGGGTTCATATAAATACATGTGACCTTATAATCCTTTGAATGAACAATTAAGATATAATCCTGAAACTGGTGATGTTTTAGGCTGGTATGTTAAACCATATAATAAAGTAGATGAAATTGCTGCTTATGGTGATATCTGTTATGATATGGGAAAAGATAAACATGAATGTGATAAGGAAATGGTTAAATCTTTAGATCTGATTCCATATGGTGAAATGCCAAAATGGGGACAAGCAGCTAGATTTATAATAAATACTAAACAGAAACTCGGTTTGGGTTTGAAGTCAAAAAACGTAAAACGGCGTTGAGTAATAGTGATCGGGCTCAACAATTAGCCGAAGAATTACATAAACCAATCACAAGAAAGTTTCCTAAAAGAACTGTAATATCAAATGGGATTGATAAATCTGGGCTGCTGATTTGGTTGAAATGCAAAAGTTTAGTAAGTGGAACAAAGGAATAACATTTTTGTTAATGGTAATTGATATTTTTAGTAAGTATGGATTGAACCTTTGAAAAACAAAAAGACTGAAACAGTTAGCGAAGCATTTAATCAGATATTTAAAAAAAGTAAACGTTCACCAAAAATGCTTTGGACCGATAAAGGTTCTGAATTTATTAGTAAACATTTTAAAGATTTTCTTAGAAAAAATGGAATTAAATTATATCATACTGAGAATGAAGAAAAATCAAGTGTTGTTGAGAGATGGAATAAAACGATGACCTTGATAAATTCGTTAATGATTATAATACAAGGTATTCTAGTGTAAAAATGACTCCATTCAAAGCAAGTAAAAAAGAAAATGAAGGAAAAGTTTATACTAATTTATATTCGGATTTAATTTACTTGAAACCTGGAAAGGTAAAATTTAAGATTGGAGATAGAGTTCGAAGTATAAAAGATATAAAACATCAAAGTATAAAAGACCTGTATTTGATAAAGGATATACTCCAAACTAGACAGAAGAAATATTTGTAGTTGATGAAGTTTTAAACACAAAACCTATTACGTATAAAATTGTTGATTTGATGGGAGAAGAAGTAAAAGGATCTTTTTATGAGTAGATTTTTAATACTAAAATAGTATTAAAAATTGTTTTGAGCGACATAAAAAGCCCTAAAAAGGGCTAACATGATTATATATTTTTTATTCTAAAATGAAATCTTGTGATTCATCATCACTTTCTTATTGATAATATTGGTTCTCTTGGTTTTAATAAACCTCATGAACTTTTATTTGAATTGAAATTACTAATCTGCTGATATAAATACTCTCAATAATTAAAGCTTATTTTACTTTACACTAATGATTAAGATAATCAAATGGATCAACATTTTTATTTCCTTTTCATCTTTCTTTTTCCTCTTTTTACTTTTTTATCAGTATATTCTATCTGTTTATAATATAAAGGTGAACTTAGTTGTTGAGCATTTTTAACACCAATTGTTTCTTCAAGATGATTATAACAAGGATCTGAAATTTTAAGTAAAGTTTGATACAAATTATTTTATTTATTTTCTTCTTCTATTGGATTTTCTTCTTTTGACCATAAACAAACTGGTAAAGAATAACCAACTAATTCTTCAGATTCTTGATTCTTTCTCTCAGATACACCAAACCTGAAAAGCAATGGTGATTCAATAATGAGAGGACCTTTTTTATTATCTGGATATTTTGTTTCAATTTTAATTCTATGATATTTTAATTTTGAATTTTTGTTGACTTTATATGAGATTTTCTTTCAAATGTTTTCGAGTTTTGTCAATTGCATCTTTTATCTTATGAAAATATTATTTTTTCAATTTCAATTTTAAAATGATACATTCCTACTCTTCCTTCAATAAACTTAAGAATTTTAAATAAAGAAAATATTATTCTATCAAATTCTTTAGAATAATTTAAATCATAAAAAACCTTTTTTCCTTTAAAAAGATAATTTAATCAATTTTCTAATTTATCAAATTCAGAATAATCTAAAAAACGGATTAAATCTTTCATTAAAAACTTCATCATCTTTATTATCATATTTAATATAAAAAGAACGAAAATAATATGGAAATACATCACCTTCATAATAGTGATAGTAATAATCACAATAATCTCTCCTAGCTTTCCCTCTTTCAAATGTAAATTCAATTTTAAAATCATTTTCTATCATTTTTCAATATAATACTTTTCTAAATAATTAATATGATTATTTAATTTAATTAATAATTTTTTGAAATCTTAGTTATTCTTATAATTTTTATCTGAATTT
Organism: Cladopsammia gracilis; assembly: GCA_022457155.1. Classification (NCBI taxonomy): domain Eukaryota; kingdom Metazoa; phylum Cnidaria; class Anthozoa; order Scleractinia; family Dendrophylliidae; genus Cladopsammia; species Cladopsammia gracilis. Next base: position 196,838 of record JAJGOT010000803.1, read on the forward strand.
AAAAATCATTATACACTTACGAAAATAATAATTTAATCTGCTAATTTGAAAATGAAAAAGTTGAAACCAATAATAATTAATTCTTGAATTAGATAATATACCATTAACATTAAAATTTTTACATTCTACAAATTTTCTATCTCCAAGATAATGACCAATTTTATTAAATTTTTTTTTAATAATTCAACTAATCTAATAAAAAGATTTTCTAAATCATTCTTTAATAATATTTCTCTTTTATTAATTCTTTAATAATTTCTTGATTTCCAAATAAAGAATAATTTGATGTAAAAAATGATTAAATTTAGAATAAAAGTTATCTAATAAATTCTTAACATTCGTTATATTTTGATCATCACTTGAATTAGGCAAATCACCTCCCATTCTATACAAAAATAACATAAGATTACCTGAAATTTTAAAAATATTATAATTCATCTTCCATCACAATATCCATCATCAAAATCTTATTCTTCATTTATTTTATTCAAATCATTATCAACCTTAGAAATTATATATTTTAATCTATTTTTTCTTTCACTTGTTTTTTATTCAAATATTTTTCTAATCTTTCTAAAACATAATAAAATCCACCATCAATATATTTCAGTTGTTTATATAAATTTTTGTTAAAAAATGTAACATCATCAACAGTGATAGAATCATAGCAATTACCTTTCGTAGAACTCATATTTTTATTCATGATTCCATTTCTTTAAGCCTTTTTTTAAAAATCAATTTTATTTTTTTCCGCCACAAAATCAATTAAATCTAAAACTTGTTTTTATATCTTACTGTTACTTAAATTACATGTTTTCATAAAGTTATTGGTGTGATTTTTTTCAACCAATCACCAATTGGCTTACGCGTCTTACATATAATTTACTCTTGAGATATTTTCAAACATGATAAATAAGATGGGAAAAACCCCTTATTCTGTAAATCATTAAATATTAAACACAGTCAAAACAATCTGACAGATGTTTGCATATAGATTTCAAGAATATATAAGTAGTAGTGGTAACATTATATGTTTTAGCAGATCCTTAAAGTACTTTTTGTTTAAGAGGCTGTCTCTTTAATAACGCCCATTCAATTTCGCGTGAAAAATAATTTTGACGGAAACTCTAGCAAATGAAAGACTTTATCGAGGCTAGAATTAAAACAGGATTGGTTCGGTTCAAAAGGATCTTCTGCCCGCGCAAGGAGCCGTTGAATATTTTGTCCGGCGAAGGCCCGTCGCAACGTCTCGAAAATTGAAAACTAGGCAATTTTCGTGGCCCTATAAAATATTTAATTCGTGTCGACTAGCAGTGGATTTATATCAATTTGCTTAAAATTCCTTCTAGTTTTCTATAGGAGGAACAATTTTTCTCTCAATCAAGCCGCAAACGCGAAATTAAGCATATTATGACGCTTATTAAACGCCATCCAACGAAAGCTGGAAATGGTCTTGATTTAAAAGCTCATTTTTAAAAATTGGGACCTAGTTAACAGCTCTAGCCCATGCAGCCGGTAAGTGTAGTTTTTCATTGGCAAAAATATGCAAACACCCGTGTACGATTTCAGTATTTTAAAAGTTATGACCGTTTGTATCAGCACAAGTGCGAGCATTTGCGATTTTCCCGACTATTGCGAAATCGACCCATCTCGAGCAAACTTATTTCCAGCTTCAACCACTTTCCAAACCCTCAGATGGCTTAAATCGATAACTGATCCGTTAAACAGGTAGATGTCGCCTTCGAATCTTGCCGCATGGCATCTCAGTATATGGCGTCGTTTGAATGTTTGAATGAACCAATACTCGAGACCAAGACCACATGTCGCGCAAAATATCCGGTTAAAACATCGGCTCACGGCTGATTGTCTTCGAGAATCAGACAATAAACTGTCCAGTATACTATCCGGTATATATCTAGGGAGGCAGCGTGGTCGAGTGGTTAGGGCGTTGGACTTGTAATCCGGAGGTCCCGGGTTCAAGTCCCGCTCTGACCACTTGCTGGAGTTGTTTCACGGCAGACCCGAGTTCAACTCCTCGACCACGCTTGTAAAATAGCCAACTGGTTTGCCTCCTGCCAGTTGGGATTTTTAAATTGTTATGTTCTGTTTGAATATTTGTTTCTTTATTTAGTGTCCCCAATTAGTGCTCGCGCGCTAAATACCTTGACACTTAAATAAAGTGATTATTATTATTATTATTATTATTATTATTATAAACTAGAGTTTTGAGGCCATAAATGTCGCAGAAATCTTCTCAGTTTATCTCCTAAAGATCGAGTACAGGTGGGATACTGTTTCCTCAGAGGTCCGCTCAAAGTAGACCGCTGATCGCGCGCAGTGACTGACGAGATCGAATATTAATTTGTCAAACCACTTTAAGATTTCGGAGGGCGAATAATTACTCTTTGATTTTTTTCACTATGGTTGATTCTATAAAAGCAATACCGTATTTCCATGAAAGCCATCCTTTGAGTTATCGCCCCGCCCCTCCCCTCACGAATAATCACCTCTTTTTGGAGGTATAAATAATATATTTTTTTTAAATAACAACCAAAGCAATACTTTATTAACAAATTTCTTAAAAATCGATTAAGCCTTAACATCAATTTTATGTACACTTGCAGGAAAAAGCTATAAAAGTTCATTTATATAATAATATAATAATATATAATAATTATTAATCTACTAGGATGCTAAAAATATTCATAATTACAATCCATATAATAATTATAATCATCATCATCATCATCATCATCAGTAGTGGTATCGGCTACTATCCTACCACTTTTCGCACATTGAACAATGAAAACAAAGGATCTATTGTTCTCGAGAACAATGGGTTATTGTTTAGAGAACAATAGATTGCATTGTCTTAACCCTAGATCTATTGTCCTAACCCTAAGTTATTAACATATTAACCCTAAGAATTACAACTGCGCATGTCCTAACAACCCTAACCCTATTAGCATATTAACCCTAAGGATTGCCACTGCGCATGTCCTAATAACCCTAATTGAAAATGGCGGATCTCATTGTTTATTCAAAATGGCGAAACTGAGTAAAATATTCAAAATGATGGATATCATTAAAAATTCAAAATGGAGGACCATGATTTATTCAACAATGTCAGGGTGGCCCATCCAGTCAAGGCGGGCCCCGCCAGTGTAGAAAACAAACGATCAAAGTCGTGTTTTTTTGGCGGTCCGAATGAGCGAAGTGCAATGCCCATTGGCCTTACACACACAGAATACATAATCACATACTCAACATACACAAAAAAGGCTAAAGACACTCAACAAGCCAAAAATACACGTTACATGACAAAGGAAGGGTGCACAAGCACGTCAAAAGTCACCGGGGGAACGAACCCCGCCTAGCCCCTGAGGCCGCCTAGTGCAATGCGACCTAGTGGAATACACACAAAAACAGACAAAAAACAGGTAAGAGTAAACCGCAGAGTACAACCAACAAAGGCGACCCCTCTGGAAAACCTAACACGACTGGAAACATCACGGACCAGGCACCACGGTCACGTGACTTTCGACCTTCATGGCCTGCCAAGGCGTTAGGATAGAACCCTTCCGACAATCAGCAAGGCTCGAATCAAGGGACGCAAGGTACTGAGCGTCGGCCTTCGTCAGCGGCACCTCGCGGTACCATCCCCAGATGGCAGGAGGGTACCTAGCGCCCGGGTGGGGGTCGATGACCAATGAGGCCATGACGGAGCCATCTAAAGACACGTTAGACCGGACAGGGGTATCACCCGGATCCGGAGTGCACTGGGACTCAGACTCCTGAGAAGTAGAAACGCCCGAAGACACAGGGACCCCTTGGGACGTAACGGAAGAAACAGAGTGGAAGCCACGAGGGGCGCAGAGGTGGAGGATGGCTCCTGTGAGGTAGCAACAACCCTGGACTTACGCTTCATGGAACAGATTTCCTCCCATTGAAGCTTGTCCTCCCAGACCTCACGATGGGAAAGGGGGAGACGAGCATCGTCCCTCTCCGGGAAGAGGGCCATCTGCTCAGGAGGAATTGAACCCTGATTGGGAGTGGGAGCACTGTGATGCTCTCCCACAACCCGGTCCTCCCTGTCCTCCACCCTAGAGGGGTACCGGGCCTTACCCATGGATCGCGTGCGCTGTGGGCTGATGGGACCAGGCTGGATAGAACGGGCCACCGCGAGGTCACCTTCCAGAAGGGACGCCTCACTCTCCGAGCAGGAGTCCATCTTTACTGATAGCGGGTCGGAGGTTCCGGAAACCGGCTGGGCAGCAGGAGCGGTACCAGGATCCGCAGATGTAGACACGGCAGAAGCACTCGGACCCGAAGGCACCGCCGAAGCAGCACCCCAGGCCCTCCTGCATTGCCGACCTACATGGCCAGGCTGATGACAGCGACGGCACTTCTTATGATCGGGACACTGCTTGACGCGATGACCAGGCTTCCGGCAGATGGGACACACGATAGGCTGGCCAGCGTACCACACCCGGCAATCGAAACCCGCCACACGAAGGACAGATAGAATTTCCTTGATGACGGCCATCGAGATGGACATGGCGGATCCTGTGTGGATTGGTGACGCAGGGTCACCTGAAAAGCAAAATAAAGAACTAACGGTCGGTTCCGACAAGCACAGCCCGCAAAGACCGACTGAACGACTCCAAAACGCACGTCAAAGGGGGAACGGGATGGAGTGTACAATTGGCGTTGGATGCCCACAAGAATGTCTACGTTTACGACATCCCCAGAAAAACGTGGCACGAACTCTTCTATTATCGGTGGGATGAAGAAGGGCATTGGATCAAAGAGTTTGGATTCCGACCTATCGAAGAAGGGCATTATTTTCAACCCGTGGTATCGTGTCGCAGTTATCCAACCCTTCATAACCTCAGTGCTGTGGTGGGATCACGTCACATTTCCCCGGAGACGCAAGACGAAATCGGAGCTCTCTTCCGGAGAACTTTTCGTCTAGAGAAAGACATACAAGCCTTGAACAAAGCCTTACAAGGAATGAGTTTGGCCAATCATTTTGGAGAATAAAATGGGTTCGAGAGCTCTCAAAGCTCCCTTGGACCAGTAAGTATCTTACTTCATTGGAACTAGATGGTTTTGATGGTAATCTTGAGAGTCGAATCATTCGCCCTATCTACGATGGGCCAAATAGAATCAAGGGGAACTCTGATACAGAATGTCCAAAAAGAAAAGAGGAAACACAGATGGACATAGACTCTGTCATGAGTTGCATTCAAAAACTTTCCCTGACAAATTGATCATGTGTAATTTCTTTTCACAGTTGTAGTCTCTAGGACCTTCTGATCCTTGTGCGTTGTCGCTTGGCGATTTTCGGGCATAGCTCGGCTCACACGAGCCCCTGTCCCGTCTAAAGTGTCTTCGGATGGCTCCGTCGTGGCCTCAATGGTCATCGACCCCGCCCGGTCGCTAGGTACCCTCCTGCCATCGCGATCTCATCGCGAGAGGGGTCATACGCTGAGATTCCAACGTGACCGTGGTGCCTACTCCGTGATGTTTCCAGTCGTGTTGGGTTTTCCAGAGGGGTCGCCTTTGTTGGTTGTACTCTGCGGTTTACCCTTACCTGTTTTTTGTCTGTTTTTGTCTGTTTTCAACTGTTCAAGGTGCGAAAAGTGGTAGGATAGCCGATACCACTACTACTATCATCATCATCATCATCATCGTCGTCATCGTCATCATCATCATTCTCATCATCATTATAATTATTATAATCATAATCCTAATCTCTAGTCACCATTATTCTAGGAAATAGGGTAGTTTTGTAGACAACCGGTAGAGTCAGATAAAGGTGCTGGTCCCTAACTTGCAAGTGCTTTGAACTTCCTTCGCCCTGTTGTACTTTGATTGTGCTTAATTCAGACCAACGTGACAGTCAGATAAGAGACCAGCTACTTAGTGAACGTTTATAACAGGAGACATTATCAGAGGGTTTTTTTAGTTGTTAAAAAAGGCAACGCTTACAGACGATTGGAGCCAAGTTATAGAAGAAGTTCTCGTTAAAGGATAGAGGTTATTGTCTATATTTCAAGGTTCTCTATGGTCGAAGTAGCTACTGGCTTCTGAAGGACGCTTTCCAGGAGGATCATAAAACCCTTGAGATTCTGTGGTTTGGAGTACTGTATCACCTTGGTGCTTTTAAGCCCCAAGTTGCAGCAGACATGCGAAATTCCAAAGATAAATCTAAGCTTTCTCTCGCGGCTAGCAGCAACGCGTCGCAAAGATCAGGGCGTGGTCGAGCTGTTGGTGGACCAGGAGGAAGATGTCCAATGCCGGCAAGAGATCGAAGAGATATTCGATAGACAGGAACTGACAGATATGATTAACAGGGAAACAAACCTCTCGCATCCTATCTGCTATGACGCGTATGACCGCTATGAACATTATCACAACACTGACTCTCCAGGAATTCAATGTGACCTTGTTGAAGACCATCTGCAGCCACTTTGAGATCCCAGTAAAATCGAGAGCCAAAACGAAAACTCTCATAGACAAACTGTCCAACATGATCAGCGAATGTGAGTGTGTTTCTCACGAGTACGCGATCCCATAAAACGGCCGTTGTGAAGTCCCAGTGCCAGTGTTCTCGCAATAGACATGTCACATTCACTAATCATCTTATGCATCTTATAAATGCTCACTAAGTAGTGAATCTCTTATCTGACTGTCAGGTTGGTCTGAATTAAGCACAATCAAAGTACAACAGGGCAAAGGAAGTTCAGGACACATGCAAGTTAGGGACAGCACCTTTATCTGACTCTACCGGTTGCCTACCAAACTACCCTGCTATTTCCTCGAATTATGATCACTAGAGATTATGATCATGATTATTATGGTTAACCCTATTCGGCATGGGGGGGGGGGGCACAAAGTGCCCGCGCTAACTTTCAACATTCATAACTTCTTTAATATGTATTCAAACGCCATCCAACTGTGACTTTTCCTAAAATTTATCTGGCAACAATTTCGTATGACAATTTTTTGATCACGTGACTTCATGTTTCCATGGCAACGAGATTTTGACAGCCATGTTTTTTGAAATTTGCATATTTACACCTTTGAATGAAGAAAAACAATGTTTATTGGCATGACTTTTATATTTTTACGTTATTTAGCGTTTATTTATTGGTTTTGATTAATTTTGAGTGAATTTGGACGGTTTTTAAGAGGTTTTAAAAAAATCAGAAATCCAAGATGGCGGATCCAAGATGGCGGCCGTATAACTAATTACCTAATAACTACGTCATATGACGTCATCGTTCCATTGTGCGGACCGAAAAGGAGACAGTTTTGAACGTACTATGTACCCTCTAGGTTTCATTGTCATAGCCTTAATGTTCTTGATGTGCCCCCCCCCCCAGGCTCAGAAACTCAAAAAAAGCCCAGGCCGAATAGGGTTAAAATGATGATTATGATGATTATTATTATTTATGCCTCCTAAAAGAGATGATTATTCGTGGGGGGAGGACCGAGGCGAAGGACGGCTATTATTAAAGGAAAAACGGTATCGCTTTTATAGGATCAACTATAGTGTGAAAAAAAATCAATGAAAGAAAAAAGTAATTATTCGCCCTCCGGAATCTTATAGTGGTTTGTGACAAATATCTTGATAAAACAAAAAGAAAATTTGTTATCGTTCTTAACTGTGGACGATCAGCGGTCTATTATGAGCGGACATCTGAGAAAACAGTATCACACCAGTACTCGATATCGATCTTTCGGCGATAAACTGGGAAGATTTCTTCGACATTTATGGCCTCAAAACTCTAGTTTCTTCCTAGATATATACTGATAGTATACTGGATAGTTTGTTGTTTAATTCTTGAAGAAAATCCGCCGTGAGCCGATGTTTCAACAGGATATTTAGCGCGACATGTGGCCTTGGTTTCGAGTATTGGTTCGCTAACATTCAAACGACGCCATATACTGAGAGGCCATGCGGCAAGATTCGAAGGCGAAACCTACCTATTGAATGGATCACTTATCGATTTAAGTCATCTGAGGGTTTGGAAAGTGGTTGAAGCTGGAAATAAGCCGAGTTGCGAAGCAGGTAAGCTATATTTATTGAAAGTTTGCTCGAGATGGGTCCATCTCGCAATAGTCGGGAAAATCGCAAATGATCGCACTTGTGCTGATACAAACGGTCATAACTTTTAAAATACTGAAATCGTACAGGAGTTTTTGCATATTTTTGCCAATGAAAGGCTACACCTACCGGGTTGCATAGGCAAGAGTTACGAACTAGGTCCCAATTTTTAAAAATGAGCTTTTAAATCAAGGCCATTTCCAGCTTTCGTTGGATGGCGTTTAATGGGCGTCATTTTTCATTCATTTTATTTTGCCATTAACCACATTAAAATGCTTAATTTCGCGTTTGCAGCTTAATTGAGAGAAAAATCGTTCCTCGTATAGAAAACTAGAAAGAGTTTTAAGCAAATTGATATAAAATCCACTGCTGGTCGAAACGAATTAAATATTTTATAGCGCCACGAAAATTGACTAGTTTTCCGCCTTCGACGGACAAAACATTCAACAGCTCCTCGCGTGGGCAGAAAATCCTTTTGAACCAAACCAAACCTGTTTTATTTCTAGCCTCGATAAATTCTTTCATTTGCTAGAGTTTCAGGCAAAATTATTTCTCGCGCGAAATTGAGTGGGTGGTTATTAAAGAGACAGCCTCTTAAATATTTTTTTTTCTATGAAAATCCATGAAGGAGTGAAGGTGAAGGAGTGAAGAAGTGAGCGAAGCGAACGACTGAACGAGTGAACCTGAACGACTGAAAGTGAACGACTGAGATGAATGAGTGAAGGAGTGAGCGAAGCGAACGACTGAACGAGTGAACCGAAGGAGAGAACGGTGGATTCCACAGAAAAATATACAAAAAAGTATTTAAACAGTAAAAAAAGAAAAATATGGGAAAAAAGTACTTTAAGGGTGGGCTAAAAGATGTAATTTTACCACTACTTATAGACAAATGGAGAAAGTTTAAGGGCATTTATTAAAGGTCAGTATTGGCACATTTATAATCTTGGTATTGAAAGCCAAAGAACAAAAATTCTAACAATGTTAATTTCCATGGCATCTTACGCAGAACAGTCCAACATTTAACTGTTAAATGTGGTTTTCCTTTTGGTAAGCAGTTTTGTTAAACTTTTGTCCAAACATGCTTGATTTTGAAGAAAAAATGTATTTCAAAAACAAAACTCTTGTATGGCGTATAACGCTGAAAAAGGAAAAAAATTCGACACCCTACCGCCAGAGGTTTGGAAAAAATCTTACCCAAATCTAATCAGCCCCCACCTCAAAAGTCAACTAATCGGCCCCTTAACTGTAAAATAGAGGCTCGGTTGCTATAAATTGAGAGAGACGCCACTTCCGTCTTCAAGAAAGGCAACGAGTGATTATTTTAACCCAAAGGAAACCCTAACATCACAGCAACAGTATGCCTATCTGCCGTAAACCAGTATGCGTCGATAACTAAATTCAATCCCGTTAGGCATGGTTGGCCTTCCAGCTATTAATATAATGTACAGACTGGGGTCTGCAGTCAACAAATATCACGTACCGCCTCACATACCAAAGAAATATATAACTGCCACGACTATGCTTCCCAAGGCGATCATTTGCCCTTGTATTCTAATGGAGTTTGGGATTTCTTACATAATTTGATAACAATTAAAAATGACAAGAGCAGTGTAATACAAAACTATCTTATATGGAAGAAGAAGAAGAAGACAGAAAGGGCAGAATTACAATCATTTTGCCACCTCAAAGGAACCTAAGCATAGCCTTTATATATCGATGTTCTTCCTTTTTAACCCGTGAATACGCGAATGCGTAATGAACGGGTTATCGGTAACGGCGGCCAATTCACTGATTCACTCGCTTGCTCGATCCATCGCTCAGATGTAAACTTTTTCCTCATATCTACGTTGAAATAACAAAATTTGACCTCATTAATCAGTCAAATCCTGGGTAGCGCAGTGGATAGTGAAAGGACTCTTGAGCCAGAGGTCACCGAAGGACGTGGGTTCGAATCCCGCCGGGGACGTATTTTCTTCTTTTTTTCTTTTTTTTTTTGTTCTTCGAGCTGAAAGTTACTTTTCGTTTTTTTTTTTTGGTTTGTTTGCATTCGTCAAACGTCATTACATTTAATTTCCAAAAAAAAACCCGCAATATTGCCTTACCGTTAGCATTTCGTATTCACGGGTTGGCTCGAAGAAGCCTTGATTCTTGAAAGGAGTGTTAACATAATATATGTACTTGTGTATCATTTTAGGTTCGATCCCCTTCGGTACAAACATGCAAGGAATGGATTAATGAAATAAATAAGTACAGATGGAGAGAAAATGAGAATTTGGCACTTTTAGTGGCGGTAGAAAGTTTGTCATCTAATGACGGAGAGCTCATGAACTGTCAAAAGGTAACAACGATGAAACGTTTGAATTGTTTATCAGAGGAATGATAGCATCAATGAAGGGACTGCTAACAGAATCATTAACATGGTTGTATTTTTTATATCTTATGTCGATTTTTTTTTTGACAGCTAAAGGAGCTTATATTTGAATTACTATCCAGTGTAAAGATGGCAACCACCAACGACATGATTTCAGTTTCAGTGCTTGTTGGTGACATTGCTGACCGGTTGGAGCAAGGTTATACTGATGTAATAGTAAGTTTTTAGTTTCGTAACTATTGCTGACTTAATGTAGTCACATAAGTAAATCAGTTGACTTCCAGAAAACGTTTGTTGTTTATTAGTTAAGGGACATCTGTTGACCATTTTTTTCTTGTAAGTACACTGTACGTTATAACACGGGGAACAGGAAATACAGTATATGAATAAACTTTACGGCATCTCACTGGTATTTCAGTTGCTTGTGCATGCTGTCCATTGAGAAAAGATGAGAATTACAATTTACCTTTAGCTCGTTTCCTCTTCATAAACTATCAGTCTTTTGCACCAATGTTTTTGCATTTCACTTCCTGACTATAATCAATCCTTTTGATTGTTGATTTTAATTAGACAAAACATATCGCACGATGACGTCAAATAAATCAAAAGTTACATTAATTTTTTTCATCTATTTAATTTTCAGTTGTATAAAACTTTGAAACAAATGGTAGGGAATGCAAACGAATGGCTAAGAACTTTGACGCCAAAGCGACCAACTCTGTCATTCTTGGAAAATATTATCTTCAGCATTGGAAGACTAATGGGGATCTCTTCTCAAGATGCTCATTTCACAAATAGGGACACAGCCGTACAGAAAGCGGTATGTGACGATTTTGACTCCCACAGTTTACAACGAAGCTGAAACAAATCTAATCAAAGGCTCCTTGCGAGCGGAGTCGTGAGTATGAAACAACTATCGAACCTTTTCCTACCCAACACAAGATGGGTCCTTATGTTGCAGGTCCACGTACCAATATCTTTTACCAACGAAGGGCGTCTAAAACCTTTGTGTGTGTAGGTAGCTGAAGAAGTCCTGGGTTATTCTCCAGAGCGTATGGCAAACACGTGGCAAGTAAAATCCACTGTGATGTTTATCAACAACGATTTAAAGATGAATTACAGTCCGTACTGCACAATCTCAGCTCGGCTATGTTTGTCAGCCTCACACGAAGGAATGTGTTTACTAGCGAAAACGAAAATTACGAGACAAACTTACCTTTTCCTTCATTATTAATGTCAGATATCCTTGCCAAACAATAACAACAAGAAAAGGATCCCCACGTTTTCCCAAACCGACATTTCAGCTCATCGAGCATTCGTAAACACAACGATCATAATGGCTGACTTGGTTTTCTCCCATGTACTCCATGTATGCTGTTACCGAAGTGTAATATAACAATTTAATATAAATTTAATATAAAGTTTACGATGAGCGAGTGACTTTTCTCCAGTAACCGCGATAAGTCGTATTCACGACTTAAAAACCTGTCGAGTAAACCACACCTTTAGATAGTTTTGCCAATAACCTTCCTTCTATGGTTAATTGAGTTGATTCATGCAAGCCTATTTTTAGGTTTAACCCTGTCTGGCCATCTTAGCCGCCGGACACTCACAGAGCACGGGGCCTCCTCACAGCTCTGGGGAAAAAAAGCAATGACTCACCTGAACGTCCAGGTCTCTCTAGAACCTTAATGATAACATGGATGATTCTTGACTTAGCAAGTGATACAGTAATCTGTTTACAAACATTCTGCTGTATTGTCAACGGAAAAGTAAACATTCCTGTGCAGGAACCTGGCGATCAATTACTCACTGATCATTATATAATATTTGTTTTTTCCGTCTGTGTATTTTTCCTCAGAATATCAACATCACGAATATACTCCTATCCCTGAAGGATCAAATGATTCAAGGAATTCGCCAGTCACTGAAGACGACTCCAGGAAACGTGACACTCACGTCAAAATATCTCAGCATAACAGTGATATCCACATACAGAAAAGACATTAACCATTTGAAACTTAATACAGATCGCAGCAACTTTATAATCCCAGATCTCAATGAGGCTTTAAAGACGAGGGTAAATGACAGCGACATACTGTTTTTGGAGGTAATATCAGAGTTATGTTTTGCAAATGTTCTAGCTCCTTAACACTGTAAGTGCTTTTTAAAACATGCCGTACGTAAACAAACTGTTATTACTGATGATATGATGTCACCTGGCCTCGTAGTACGTAATTTCTTGGATCTGCTATCATGAATATGACAACATTTTTTTCTTGGAGATGGGAGAAGATCATTTTAACACAATCCCAAATAATCCCGAAGTAAATAAGAAAAGAGACAAACGTTGCAATTCATCAAGAAACTTGATCATTATTATTATAACGAAGAACGAAAATTAAACATAACAGGGCCGTCAAAACACAGTTGCATATAAGATAATAGCGGAGCCCGCGGGCCGAAGGCCCGGCGGAGCACCATACTCATAGAACCTATGCCCGTTACTTTTCATGGTCATGGCTAGCGGAATGTTTCGGGGGCGCGTTGTGTGCCCGCCGTACGCGTTGGGCTAGCTCGCTGGCGCATATGACGTCGCAAAACATGCGCGTGTGACGCCACAAAACATCCGGGATCCTTGAGGCTTTGTTTTGGCGCGGCTACACAGCCGTCAGCTCGGTAAAGAATGCTGTTTTTAGCGGAGAATTAATGTCGTTATTACCCAACATTTTTTGGCGGTTTGCTACTCAAGACAGGGTACTAATTAAGGGATACTCAGAAGCCGCTTTAGTGGGAAAAGAAGAGCTTTCAGGGATAAAATCTTGCTTCGAGGAACTATATACGGTTTTACCAATGCGAGATGGGTTCGTTTTACGGATTTCAGCACCAAAGCGGAGATTTAGGGCCTGTTTACATGGAAAGAGGGTGCCCCTAGGTTATAGGGGCACCCTCCCTAGTAGGGTTGAAGATAGTGCCGTTCTACATGCAATGTTTTCGCAGGGTAGGGGCACCCCCCCCCCCCCCTAGGGACAGGAGCAAACAATACAAGGAGCGGTCACTAAGCTCCGAAATTCACGGCGTAAAACCAAGATGGCGGACCGCAGGATTATCATGGCTGTGAATGCAATCCTCATGTCTCTCGCTTCTCTTGCGGCCGCCTTTCAACTTTGTGAATTACTCTTGACTTATCTTATCCTGGAGAAGCGTCGGCTTCAACTGGCGGGTATCCATTTGGCAAATCAATACGATATTGCTGTAGCTCGGCTTCGAGACGCTCAAAGGAGAGTGCACAGACGAGGAAGACCATGTCGCAAACCTGGGCGAACTCAGCAGTGGTGGCTGAATCTTTATCACGGAGTTTTGCCTGAATCGGATTGGAAGAAGAACTTCCGAATGGATCGAGAGGTGTTTACGAAGCTGGCCGACGAACTTGCACCGTATCTTCGTCCAGGGAGAAGCCCACGTGGCCTTGATGTTCTTTCGGTAGAAAAGTAGCCTGCGTAGCAGGCGCATGAAAATAATGGGCGCAAGAAAGAACGGGGCGCACGAGGGAGACACGCGAGGAGGAAAGGAGCGCCTGCCCGAGAGGCCCACGAAAATCGTTTCCCGCCCCCTATCCAATTACGTTGCGTGATCTGTCAAAAATTTTGATGTCACTCGAGAGCGGCGATGAATTGCGGTCCAAATCGAATCGTGGAAAAAAACGAGACAATGAAAATCCTGATATTTTCTGTTGTCCGTACAAAACAAATTTATGAATAGTTTATGAGCCTTGCGTTACAAAGAGGTCTGTCTTACATGAATCTCTTCAAGCCGTCTGCGAGGGAAAATGACTGTGGCCGAAAATAGCTCGAATAGCTCATCAGATAGGGATATCTGCTGAGGAGTTGTTTCCGAAGTTGTATGCTCTCCGTGTGGAGGAATAAATTATGTGACATGTTTAGTTCCGTTTCCTCGGCACATTCAGAAGATTCTAGCGAAAACGATGTTGGCGAGACATGTAAAAGACAAATAGGAGCTGTCTTAACTCCGGGAATTTATAGCAAGAGTCCTGCTCGTCGCTTCGCCGTGTTTGTTTACACACAATTTCAGCGGTCTGGGTCACATAACTCGTAGTTTAAAAGAAAAAATATCCTTCAGGAGTTATAAAACAACTGAAACCGTCGGCGAAAACAATTCTAAAGCCGCTGGCAACGAAAAATCATTCATGAACGTTTCAAATCACGAACGCCTTCGTCATTCAGCTTTCAGGGAGATAATTCCAGCTTTTCTGGGACCTCAGAACATGTTATAAACTCTGATCGCGAACCCGCCGTCGAATTTAGAACTGACCGAAAGAGTCGGATAAAAATAATTCTGATCAGAAAGAAAACAGTAATTCCCAACAAATTGACAAAATTATTTTTAACCGACCGACAAGAAGATAGACAACCGATTAGAAGCAGCCGATTTTGAGTCGCTCGATCGCTTACGGCTTCGCCACTCACGGGTGCAGCTCCTTGTGAAGAGAAAACAAAAATCCTCTGCCTACCAGGCAAACCACCAGGAAGCTTATTAAAAGACGATTCAACTCATCCAAGACATGTTATTCTAAACTTTACGCATTGAATGACGAATTCATTGACAAGTTGTTTACACAAGCATTCGTCAGATTCTGAGAAAAACGATCTCGTGTTTCCTTTGAGTGACAGTTTTCTCGCCCAACGCGACCACTTATTCCCTCGGGAGCCTCTCAACCAATAGGAATTTTCCGCACTCACAGAGTGCGAAAAAAAACGATTTTGGGGGGCCTCTCGGGCAGGCGCTACTTTCCTCCTCGCGTGTCTCCCTCGCGCGATTTTCATGCGCCTGCTACGCAGGCTAGTAGAAAAGCAGCTTGCGTTAACACTGTATTTTTTGAAAGACCAAGGAAGCTTAATGATGACAGCCAATACTTTCGGCATAGCCGTTAGCACGGTATCAGTTATTGTTCGGAAGGTGTGCGAGGCCATTACTCAAGTGTTAGGGCCACGTTACATCAAACTCCCTAGTAACACAAGAGAAATGGCCCACCTCGTCAAGGGAATGGAAAGTAAGTACGGATTTCCGCAAGGGTTTGGTTGCATCGACGGTACTCATATCGAAATTATGCAACCCACTGAGAACCCGCATGACTACTTCAGTTATAAGCAGAAATACACTATTAATGCTCAAGCTGTTTGTGACTGGAAGGGCGGAAAAGGGAGGAAAAGATGCCCATGATGTACAAAGAGTTGCTCCCAGGCTATGACAAAATTCCTGTCACCCTGATTGGAGATCCAGCCTATCCTTTATTGCCATACTGCATGAAGGAATTTGCAAGTCCAAACAACAACGAGGAAGTAATCTTTAATAATGTGTTAAGAAGCGCGAGAAATCCTATCGAATGTGCTTTTGGGCGACTGAAAGCTAGATGGCAGATTCTTAGTAAAAGAATCAACTTAGGATTAGTATTAGTCCCAACCCTGGTTTATGCCTGTTTTGTGCTTCATAATTTTTGTGAACAGCATGGTGTCAGCCTAGAGGACGAGGCAGTTGCACAACAGCTTGCAAATGCAAGAATGCAGCCAGATATGCCCCCTGACAGGTTATATTCATTCAATACTGCTGAGGGAACAAGTACCAGGAACACCATTACCATGTATTATAGAGAGCATATCCCACATTAGTATAATTACTCAAGTGAATATAATAAATGACATGCTCTGATTGCTTGAGAATTACACAATATTTAGTAACTAGACTGCAAGTCCAAAAGGGGTAGGTGCCAATAACCCAGGAGATGAAGCAAATTGAGATATAATGACCCATTGCCCTTGAGGGGCCAGCGGTGTAATTCTTTTTATTAAAGAAGCAAAAATAAAGCAAAGCAAAAGCATGTTTTCTTTTGAAAATCTTGAGTCACTTGAGTAATTATACTAAAACAATGACTTGGCTCAGGCGTCATGAATATCTGCAACTAGTGAAAGCACTGTAGTGGTCTATTATCAATGCCACATTGTGATTGGTTGAGAAACTATTAGGCAATAGGTTACTAGTAGGGAAAAGTGCTGGATTTGCAGGCATAAAAAGGAATAACATAATTGAATAACATAAAAGCAGCCCATGGTACTTTTATGTTATTTGTGATATTATGGCATATCAGTTCTTCCACAGCAGCATAGAAATCTGGGTTACACAAAATGAACTAGCTGATTTTCAAAGGAATGCAAAATTTCCAAATGCCACCCATAGCAGGGAACATTTTTTTCTGTAATTGGTGGGATCTCACTTTTACAGGAGGTGTGTGAGCCTTTTCCCACCCAGTTTTTGAACAGCTTACAAACCCAGAGGCCTGATTTTCAAAGCGCCCAGTGTATCAGTTATAATACTACAATGACTTTACCTGAGTGACATACCTGATAAGTTATCAGGCGCTTTGAAAAGTAGCCCAAGACTAATTTTTATCAACTTCAAAATATTATACTATAGCTAAAGTAGGTTCATCATTTTGAAGCACTGAAATGGTATCAAAGGAGACTCACCTTATGAAAATTAAAGTAGGGAATGAGAGAAATGTTGTACTGTCCTTCCAACTAACACTATTAAAGGAAATAAACTTTACAGATGCTGAAACACAAACATTACCAACTCATTTGATGTTTTTATTATATTGTAAATTAACAAATGACATGATTTTAAAAGGGGGCAAATCAAGGGTTTTAACAGCAACAAGAGAAATACAAAATACTTTGATTTGCAACTAAAATTACAATCATGTATATACAAGCAACCATATTAAGTGCCACACATCATGCCATGAGGGCTTGGGGTTACTCTTTCACAACTGTTTCACATATATGAACTTTCCTTGTACAAAAAACAAAGTGGCTTTTACAAGTTTGTCTATGCTATATATGTTATAAAACCTATGGCTTGATGACTTCATTCCTTCTATAGTGGAATCAGAAGGACAACGATATCACTAATGAAACAATATAGCCAAACGTGTATAAGGTCCGCATGCTCAGATGTATACAATCGTAAATTCTGTGATTTGTCCAGTTTATCATTTCCTCTAATAACAAATCATTTTAAATAATCTGTATATTTTCTTATAAATTCTGTGTTCTGTCCAATTTATAATCTTTTTGTAATATAACATGGTAAATACTTAAAACAACAAGTAAAAAAAAACTTAAACCAACAAGTAACAATTGAGACCATGGGTAGGGCTGAATAAAAGTTACAGAGAATGTCAGTCCCCATCTCTGCTGTTCCCGATAATATAGCCAACTTTGAAAGATACATGTATGAATTTCTCAGAGCTTCAAAATAACCTTTTTATCAAGTGACTTAAAGTTTGAGAAACTGGTCACCAATGTATAATTTTTTAGTCAACCTGTTTCTGTATTTAGGCAGAAAATGTTAAATTTTTGGTCCCCAGCTGGTGAGCAGCCTCAGATTTTTGGTCACCAGGACCACATTTTGGGTTGCATTGGTGACCAGCTTGTTGTATTTTCAAGCCCTGATAACTCCATTTTTGATAACATCAACTGCAACTTGTGCATGCTATTAATCTGCTAAAAGTGCCTCGGTTTAAAATAATGAAAATTCTGGCCTAGCTTTTAGAAAAAAATATTTTTGATGAAGAGAGTGCTTTTGAAATGTTCCATTTAGTCCTTCTTTGAGCATGAGGAACGAAGTTGCTGTCCGGCCCTGCTATTTCTAGTCATTGTTCATGCTAGAATCTGTTACTTAGGCGGCCCTCACTGTTATCCATGTCATAGAATGTCTGATTAGTTGCTGTTACAGTGGACGGCATTGCACTGCTAGTTTGATTTTTTGTGCTGTTAAGGCCAGCAAACTGCTGGTTGGGGGCTGTAAAACCGCTATACTGACCGTGATAAACATGAGGATGTGCTGTATAAGGATGTGGATGTCCAGGATGGTGAGGCGGAACAACCGGCTGATTTTGGCTTAATGCCATGGCCAAACATCTGCATCCCAGCAGCAATGCCTTCTCCCATTGAGGTTAGGCATGTTGTCATTTTACTGATTGATTGTTCAAGGGTTTTATTTGATTTGTCAAACATGTCTAGCATGTTCTTTTTCATTAGCACATCCTCCTTTGCACTGTTCATGAGTACCTGGTCTCTCTGTGCTTGTGACAGGCGTTTCTCCATATGGCACCTTTTATTATCAACCAGTTTTGGGATCGTACAAACTGGTTGAATTGTTTCTTTATTACCGATTACTTCGGTAGAAACTTCACATCAGTTATAGAATCTGCAACATGAGAATAAAATGTTATTTAAAAATGTGACAATTGAAGATGATTTTAGGTGCTAAAATAATGGCTAAATAATGTTAGAAATTCAGGCGTTTTATGAAAATCTCTACACCTCTGTTAAAGAGACCACGGAGGAAGCCTTCCAAGATTTCACTAAGAATTTGCGCCAGGACTTACCACGATTATCGGATGATAAACGCGAAGAGCTTGAAGGGCCCCTGTCAAGAGATGAATGCTTGAAAGCACTTAAATCCTTAAGCAATGGAAAGTCGCCAGGAGATGATGGCTTTACAGTAGAATTTTATAAATACTTTTTTAATATTCTAGTTCCTGATCTCCTCGATAGTATCAACGCGGGATACGAGAGCACTAAATTAAGCATTTCCCAACGTAGAGGCGTAATCACACTCATCCCAAAAGAAAATGCGGATTTGAAAGATTTGTCCAATTGGCGGCCAATCACTTTGTTAAACGTCGATTATAAAATTTCCTCAAAGGCTATCGCCTTGAGGATTGAGAAAGTCCTTTTGACATTGATAAATCAAAATCAAACGGGGTTTATGAAAGGGAGATTTATCGGACAGAATATAAGACTGATAAACGACATACTTGAACAGACGGAGGTACAGGAAGTTCCTGGCATTCTTCTCTTACTTGATTTTAAGAAGGCCTTTGATACTATAGAGTGGACCTTTATTCAACAAACACTTGATTTCTTTAATTTTGGTAGTAGCGTTAAACGATGGGTGTCAACTTTTTATTCCAATACAGAAAGTTGCGTATTAAATAACGGTTACACAACCGATTACTTTAAACTGTCGAGGGGAGTACGACAGGGATGCCCTCTCTCCCCCTACCTTTTCATATTAGGAGCGGAGCTTTTAGCGTCTCAGCTTAGATGTGATAAAGCAATTGAGGGAATTACAATCTTTTCCACTGAGCATAAAATTAGTCAATTTGCGGACGATACAACATTGTTCCTAAAAAACATAAATTCTGTCATAAGAGCGATGAATACAATTGAATCTTTTAGCGACATCTCTGGCCTCAAATTGAATATCAGCAAAACTAAAGCAATATGGCTTGGGCCGTGGAGAACTAACCCGAGTAAACCCTTGGACCTAAATTGGAGTGAAGTACCCGAGCGTGCGCTGGGAATCTTCATATCTTACGATATAAAGGGAAACTATGAAAAAAACTTGGAGGCCAAAATTAGAAAATTAAGCACAAAACTGGATATTTGGAGTGGTCGCAATTTATCTCTATTTGGCAAATGCCTCATAGCAAAAGCAATTGGTATTTCACAATTGGTATATTCGGCATCCTCGCTCGATATTAACCCAGATGATATCTTAAAAATCAAAAAATATATTTTTAATTTCATTTGGAACAAAAAACAAGACAAGATAAAAAGAGATGTATTACGTAACGATTATGCTGACGGAGGTCTACGTGCTCCTGATCCTATTATTCTCTTTAAATCGCTGAGGTTAGCTTGGATTTCGAGACTCTTAATAAGAACGCAAAATCCAGTAGAAAAATGGAAATCCATTCCAACACACTTTTTCAAAAGGTATGGTGGACTAAATTTCCTGCTTCACTGCAATTTTGACACCAAATTGGTTGAACAATCGTCAATTCCACACTTTTACAAGTTCATCTTACTTTATTTCCTTGAATTAAGGACCCTCTATAATTGCGCGAGTGGTCACGACTTATTCTTATTCAATAATAAGGATATTTTAATTGACCGAAAACCTTTTTGTTATAATGCATGGATAGAGAAGGGAATAATGTCAGTACACGACCTAATGGATAAAGACGGAAAACTGTTATCTTTCCAAATGTTTCAAGAAAGATATGGGATTAAGACAAACTTCTTAAGTTATCTGCAGGTGCTATCTGCAATCCCAAAGCATATTATTTTGAAAGCGAGATCTGTTCAAATAAAACACACATTTCTGCCTGAAAATACTCAATTCCAACTGTCCCCCTCAGTAACAATCGATTTAATTAAATTGAAATGTAAAGATTACTACTGGCTATTTATCAATGGAACTAAGACTGTCCCTGCGGGTCCAAAAAAATGGGAGAAGGAACTTAATGTAGGAAACATTAACTGGGAGCAAAAGTTCATCCAAATTGGAAAAACATGTCGTGAGAATAAATTAAGGGAGTTTAATTTTAAATTAATTCATAGAATAGTTGTAACTAGGAAAGAACTATGTATTTATGGTATAGTAAACAGTAACAAATGTATTTATTGTGATGAACCAGACTCTATTTTGCATACTTTTGTCAACTGTCCTAAAACTAGATATTTTATAAATGAAGTAACTAGTTGGTTTAATAGAGTTCATAATTGCAGGTTGCAACCCTCTCTTACAGAGGAACTATTTGGCATTACTTCTAAAAATGACGCATCTACAAGCTATTTGCTTAAACTTAATCAGTGTCTTTTGTTTGCAAAATACTATCTGTACCATCAGAAATTAAATTCTAAATCGTGTAATTTAACTGAATTTATAAATCGGCTTAATTGGAAATATTGTATAGGAAGCTTTGATAAGTAGCTTATACAGGGTAGTTATCATAGACTTTTTTCTTTTTTGTGTTGTGTGTTGTCCTTTTATTTAGCTTTTACAATGATGTATTGTTTTCACTTAAATAAAAAAAAAAATGTTAGTTGATGTAAAAGAGATCCAATTAGACCAAAGAAATTGTAACTTTCTCACTTCAAAAAAAATGTCAAAAAGCGACATAGGTCGGTTATCCCCCAGCCCTTCAATTGTAATATATCTCGTCGGCAAAAAATGTCATCTTCATGCATTGTTTTGCCTTCAAAGTTAACGGAAGTGACGTCATCCAAGGAATCTTTCCATATGAAACATGAGAAATATTCTAGGAAATAGTCCTTGGATGACGTCACTTCCATCCACTTTAACAGCAGAAAAATGTGTACAGATAACATTTTCGGCTAGCAAGTTTGTTTATTAAACAATTACACGCTTTTTCATTTACATTTGTAAAGAGAGAATTGAAAATTAACAGGGTGACAGTGACAAAAGCAAAACAGGGTAATAGTTATATACAAAGGCAGTAAAGTAAGCAAATAGAATCTAGTTACAGAAACATTGAATTGATGCTAAAAATTTGATGTTCAAAGCGTGATGTTCAAAATCAAACATAAAAGAAAAAAGTGTCAGGCATCAGGCATATACCGGTAGTAACTGCTTGGATATGTAAATATTCAAGTTGAAGCAATGAAAAGGGACTGAGAGATATGGTTAAAAAAAACTATCGAGAAAGCCGGAGCTAGAAGTGAAGAGAGCAGTGATGTACTGTGAAATAAATTATTTTAAAAAATCATCAAGAAGTGACCACTTTTTTTTGAAAAATGCTACCTTGCTTTGTTTCTATATCGTATGTAGATTTCGCATGTCGGAGAAAGCCCGTCATACGAGGTAGAAAATCTTTTGATTTACAGAGCCAGATATAGTATCTAGCTAGAAGGAAACAAAGATTGATTTGTCTCTGGTGTTTTGAAAAAACTGGTCTCAGCCCAAGTGCAACAGTGTTTTCTATAAAGTAATTTTCGGGAATAATTTTATGACGTTTTAACCTTGTTGTTATGCTTTTCCAAAAAGGGGTTGTTTTAGAACAAAGCCAGAAAAGATGAACAAGTGTCTCGGTTTCTTCTTTACAGAATGAGCATCGTGGATCATATTTTATACCAATTTTTGCCAGGAAGTCGTTTGTTGGAATTCGTCTGTGCAGGAGTTTGAATTGGAATTCTATATGTCTAACATTTTTTCTACATTTGGAGGCCAATAAATAGACAGCATCCCACTGGTAATTATCATTGCTTCTTACGTTGCAATCATTAAGCCATTTTTGCTGACTTTGGGATGAAGTGGAGCTTTTCATTGTAACAAGTTTGTTATATACAAATCAACTTGCATTTGATGTTTTTATTAACTTTGTCAAGAGGCTTTCATGTTCAGGGTCGTTGTTAGGTAGGGAATTAAGGTTGCATTTTTTTTCCGGAGAGTGTTTAGTGCAGAAACTATTCAATAGTAGGCTAGAGGCTTTACATTTAGATTGTATTTTGCCTTGACTTCAGGTAGAGTAAGGAAGTTATTGTTGTAATCTTTTAAATGTTTGACCTTTCTTATACCTTTCAGCTGTCATTCTTTATAAAAAATAGGGCGTCCATCAATTCTGTTGAGGGAGTTGTGCCATAAGCTTAACTCTTGAAACTGCCTTTCGGAGGTTACGCACTCTTCAAAATTGATTTCTGACCAGATTGAGAGGATTTCTTTTATAAAACTGTCCGATATCTTAAAAATCTTGCCTGTGTCTACCTTGTTGAGATTGCCTTTGAAAGGTAAACTGTTGCCAAACTTTTCAAGTTCTAGGTCAAAGAAGAGTTTCCATTTCCCTTTGTTTTCTATTTCCACGTGGCCTTGAGCGATTTATTGAAAGGCTGGATGTCAATCATTTTGAAACCCCCGTCTGAATAGTCATTAATCAGTATGTTTCGCTTGATTTTGTCTCCTTCACCATTTCAAATAGATTTATAAGTTTGTTTACCTCTTTAATAATGGGAACGTTTGTACACAAAGGTGTCAGAATGTAGACGAGTTGGGAGGCGACTAAGCTTTTCAAAACTGTTATTTTTCCAATAAGAGTTAGTCTACGGAGTTTCCAGCAGCTCAATATATTCTGAACTTTTTCTAGTTTTTCTTTATAATTTAAGCTTACGGTTGTTGTAGGATCTAAAGAAAGCCAAACACCTAGAGTTTTAACTTTAGTTGTTTGCCATTTAAAATTTCGTTCCGGAAGTAGAACTTCATCTTTTCTGCTACTTTTTCCAATCCATAATGCATCTGTTTTCTTGTTATTGAGTCTGAGACCAGAAACTTCGCGAAAATCATCTAGTAAGTCTATAGAGGCCGTTAGAGATTCTTTTGATCCATCTAATATTCGGGTCATATCATCTGCATATTGACTTAACTTAATTTCTTGTTAGTTTACATGGATGCCTTTAATGTCCTTGTTCTTCCGGATTGCTTTGGTTAGAATTTCAACTGAGAGGACGAAAAGGTACGGTGATAAGGGGCAGCCTTGTCTAACTCCTCTTTTGATATTGAAAAAGTTGCTTGCCCAGCCGTTATTTAAAACGCAGCTTTCTGCATTGCTGTAAAAACATTTTACCCACTTTATAACACTCGGACTGAAAGCGAAATATTGGAGAGTTTTTAACATAAAAGGCCATTCTAGCGTATCGGGTGCTTTTTCCATGTCTAAAAATAAAAGTAAACCGGGGATGTTTTTCTCTTTAGCAAAACAGATAACGCTATCAATTAGTCGGACGTTTTCTCCTATAAATCTTCCTTTTATGAAACCAGTCTGATCGCTGTTAACTAGATCAGAGAGAACAGCTTTCAAGCGGTTTGCTATTGACTTTGCTGCTATTTTGTAATCGCAATTAAGAAGAGTTAAAGGTCTCCAGTTTTTAATGTAGTATGGCTCTGCGTCTTTCTTGGGAACTTTAGGAATTTGGTAACGTATTGCACAATGTGCAAAGGTATATGGCCGAAATATCATCCTCCTTAGATACCGTATTGGGATGACCCTGAGTTTGTCAAGTTTTACTTACTGTGAGAATAAATGCCTTATTACTGCGACCGCGTACTTGCCTTGTCTATTCTATAGCTCACGCTTTATGACAGCGCTCTCCAACGTCAGGAAGTCGTCGTCCCATCCTTATAATCATGATAGCCACGTACAAATGACTGAACTGTGATAGTGGATAGTGTTAAGTTACCCATGTCCAGTTCAATGTTTTCCTATCGCTGTATTGCTGCGAATACGGTATTAGAAGGAAATGAAGCTTTTGTCTCACCCGCTTTCTGGAACGGGAAATGAAAACTGAAAATTATTATCGGCGGTACACAACATAATGTGGACTGGCTCATATAATTCGATCATAGAAACGTGACACTCCTCAATGCCAGTGGCTTGCGTAATTCAACCCACATCAACTCAAGAGAGCGGAGAGTGCTGTACTCGATATGTCCTGTAAACATTGTGGAGAGGAAGCAGCATATAAGTGCATTGGATGCAACGAATCTGTTTGCAACAAGTCCAGTAATTGCTCAATGTTTGCAGATGGAACAGTTAGGGATGGAAATACGGGCCGAGGGTTGGGTATTGCCAACAGTGTCAACAGCGTCAAGAAGCAACTGCAAGCGCAGAAACAGAAACAAGAAAACACCAATCATAAAGTGCTTAAGACCAGCTATAAAACTACAGCTCAAGACCTCCAGGAACAAAGACTGAATACTTAACCCGCTAAAGTGCCTGAGAGCAGCTCTAAAAGTACCAGTTCTTTCAATCGTGTTTATTTTTATTTATCCCACAAAAGTTGATCTTATTAAATTTAAATAGGAAAAGACTAGTATAGTATTGGGCTAAAAAAACTGGAGGATAAGTCCGTTGCATTAAAGGCCCATCGTCACTTACCGTGATGCACCGCGCATGGTTTATTTTGATTTGAACCCAGATAACTGCGATCTCTCGCGAAGTGAAATTTTTGCCTCTCATCTCCAGGAAGAAATGAGCACAGAGTTTGAAATTTCGTTTGACATTAATTTTAAAATTTATTAATCCCAAGAAGCGGTCCTGTTAGATATCAAAAGCCCGTAGAACATGTCTCGCATTTTGTCTGGGGCCGGTCAACCCGCCTTAGTGTAGCTCCAGGCAACTCCAGTTGCCGAGGCAGTTTCCTCCACTTCGAAAGTTCGCATCGAAAACATTTTCACGTTGTGGGACGCGGTAAACCTCCTGCTATTTTTTACCGAAAGTTTAAGGTGGATGCCGCTTAAAACGAAACCTCCAGCGAGTCGAGAAGTGTTTGTATTTTGTATTTTCTTCGGCGTATCTGATTAGCATCGAATATAATTACTGAGCTCCGCTGGCGGGGGACGTTTTATTTATTTATTTATTTATTTATTTATTTATTTAACTTCGCCAAACTTGGCAGGGACACCACAACAGCTTGCGCCAATTACTGTGGCCCCGTACCCACCTCCCTAGGGATATCGGCTTGAGAAGTTTGCAACGAAAAACATTCGACGGCTAGGGACGGGGAAAACCTTCTTCAACTTCCATGGAATATTTCACATAGTTGCTGGCAAAAAAGACTCCGCCCGCGAGTCGAGAAGTTCAAGCTTTTTCTGTTGTTTACATCTCCAGAAGGCATTTTCCGGTCGAACGGTCACGGTTATCGATGGTAAGATTCAAATGTCAATTCACGGCTTCACAGTATCTGGAAAACGAATGTACTAAAAAATTTAAAATCTTAACTGGTATGCAATCTTACCCTCGGACGTACACGCAAACGTATACCCCCATCGTGGTAGAAGGAGGGTGTTGCAACCCCCCCCCCCCCCCCCCTTGGGTTTTTGCGATGTTGCAATTTTTCGGAAATATTTTACATCTAATAGATAGCCCGCGAATGGGCTCTACAAAATAAGGTAAATATTATGGGTTGCGACGCTGCTGGGGTCCGTGACGTCACCCAAAATGGCCGCCAAGACGGCCGCCAGCTTGGATTTTACTAATAATTCAAATTTATCGGGAAAATGTGGAAATTGCAAACATTGTTTGCTAGAGTTACAAAATAGCATATAATTCAACATTTTGATGCTTTTGGTAGTATTTTATATGTTTTCTTTTCACTGAAAAAGGTAAAAACACGCATTTTTCTTCAAAAATGGCTTGACCGCATGTTACTTATGACGGCATATTTCATTACCATAGAAACCGGTTGTCGCTAAACTTTACCAAAATGTGTCTTAAGAATAAATAAAAAGCTGCTGTACGTCCGAGGGCTAATATACCTATTTCCTTTCCACGGACGACGGAATTTCTGAGCCAAACGTTCTGAAGGTTCTCGTTTCTTGACAGCCGGCCTCTATCCTTCGGCGGCGTTGCGTACAAAAACAAATTGCAATGCCTTGAATATGAACTAAATATTTGAAAGAAATGATCTTGAAATTAATAGACGATACAGATTCTCCAATGTAAACGGATTTTTTTAGGAGTCAAACTTCACTGACAGAAAATCGAATTTCGTGGCCCCAGAAATTCTAGAACGCCCTCAATGAATCACGGTTAGTGTAGATGGGCCTTTAATTCTCAAGTACAGTGAATTTTGAAGAAGCAGAAATTATTCAAAAATGAAGGTCAAATGACAACTCCGGAGCAAAGAAGAAGGACATACATCAGACATTTGAAGACATCGATGATTTCCTTTGGGAATGGTGCAAACGGTGCAGAACATAAAACATTCCAGTCAGCAGTCCAATGTAACAAGAAGAGGCAAAAGCCACAGCTGCAAGACTAAATGAAACGGCGTTCCAAGCCTTGAATGAATGGTTAGAAAAATGGAAAATACGGTATAACATCCGAGAAATGGACGTTGCTGGCGAGGAGGGCAGTACAGTGTATGTTATAAGAAGTTGTTCCAGTTTGCGAAATGTACCCAACGCACTCTATTTTGTGACCGCCCGTGCCACTTAAATCGATGTACTGTACTTGTCGGAATTCAACACACAATATCGCATAGAGTTTTGTTAAAAATGTGGCACCTGATTGAAAGTCATAAAAACATAAACGTTAAATGTCCCTAAATCCTAAATAAGAATGATATTTCTGTGCACTCCACCATTTTAAGATTTACAACCGTTTGAATTTCCGGAAAATTCGAAATCATGCCAATAAACAAACACTTGCCTTTTGCTGAATGCTCGGGCGAGTTCACTTTCTGTAATCTCTTTATTTGCTTCAAGTGAGCGTTTTGGCAACTTATGTCATCCATAATTCCCGAAAAGTGTACGATTTTCATCCAGTGCTAAGTTTCAATCGAAGGTTTACCTTGCTGAGTAAACGGATCGAAACGCAATATTCATTCATAGCGAGCGTGACGGGCGCGAGATAAGATTTGGCTCGATTTGATTGACTAGTGTAGTGCGCACAAGGTATGTCACGAAGAAACATGGCCGTTTAGGTTCTTTTGTACAACAATGTACAAAAATATAATTTATCATTTTTGATCAAACCAATTGCATTTTTATGACTACTAAGGTAAATGCTTTTATACCACAGCATATTAAAGAAATTCATTTTTTTGAACCACAATTTTTTGTCGCTTCGTAGGGAGACAATCTCGGCACCTTGAAAGATTGTGACTGCATTATAGACAGGATAATAATCTGTGAAACACGCGGGGAAGGAAGAAGAAATGTCTGCGCTTTTTCATACACTTTTCAATTCAATCACAATTTTGCTGATCAAATTAAACAGGGTTTTAACTTATTTTGCTATCTACTGATCTTTTGCAGATGTGGAGTACACCTTTCAATCATTTCATCTTGGACAAAAGCAGCCGGAGGGTTACAACACATATTGCAAGTTTAGATCTTCGGAATGGCAAAGAGGAACTGATACCTATGTCTAGTCTGTCACCAGGTGTAACTATCTTATTACCTCTGAACCGACACACATCTCACCATCCTGCAAATAATTATTTAGGAACACATGGAATGCTAAGACATCACAACATGAGTATCCAACAAGGAGAAACCATGGTTGAAATCTCGATAGTCCCTCAAGACAATCATTCTACTGTCTCCTACCTGACAATATTACTGCCCGGTGAGGTATCACCACCTTACGAGTGCAAACGTGTAAGCGGAAAGTGGCTCAAAAGAGGAATGATCACTTGCAAAGGGAACAATAATATAACGATCTCTTTCACTGCACTCACTTCTGGAAACTATATTCTTGGTATAGAGTTCATTGTTAAACAAAATGACGAAAACCAAGAGGAAGGAGAAGGTAAGAAAAACCAAGACGTGGAGAGATGTATCGAAATCAAAGAACCTCCTTCAAGGACAGTGGTAGAAAATGTGAACTACACATACATAGTGAGAGAATATACTTGCCTCTTCTGGGAATCAAATGAATTTAACTGGAAAACAACAGGGTGCAAGGTACGTAATGTCGTCGCGTCGATATCTTTGCGCGCCTGCCGTCTTAAGCATAAAGGGATTAGTTTCTAAAGAAACTGTAGTGCTGGGAGTGGAATGGGGCAGTGAAACACCAACAATTGGTTTTATCAACTGATTTGATCAAGTAAATTGGTCATCATAGAGACGTAAAATCTAACACTTTATTTCGCAAGCCCTTCGTCAAATCAAATCAAGGAATTGTGGGTTGTGTGTGATTTATATATCAAATGGTGGAGCTACACATGGTGACGTGAAAAAAAATTATTTGAATAAAAAGCGTTCGTTGATTCCGTGGGGATTAAGATTTTTAGGATAAAATTTTGCTCTAATTTTTACGGATTTCGGTGCTACCCTGCTGGTGTATGTAAAGGTCGCAGATCGCCATATGTTGTTAAGAATGATTGATGAGATTATGGTGTTGGGCGACAAGTTAAGATTCGTCCCTGTCATTTCTTCAACGTCTTAGTAAGCAAGTACGTAACGACCATATTTTATAAGGGTAGAACATATGACAGTAATTTGAGAATACCGATAAACCAGTAGACCTCAAAACGAATTTTAAAATGATTAAAATTATTTACCAGCAGAAATAAAATTAGGAATGAGTTTACAACATTACAATCATAATATCAATTTTTTCTCGTTTTTTTCTTCCTCCCTTTTTCACCAAATTATGTGTATCTTTTTACATAAAGTACATGTTATGCAGTAGAAAACATTTGCGAAGGTGCATGAGAAACGTTCAGTGATTTTAATACATCGTTTGTGTCCCGATATTTTTCCGCATTTAAAAGTAGAAGTTGATCGTCGGATTTCAGTATTCTTCTCACTAGAAAGTCGCCTATTTTTTTCATGTTTAAATGCAATCAGTGGGGTTGTCAAAAACGTCTGCCTGTTTCGGTGTCATTTTGGAGCAATGTGAACTGCTTTTGGAGCAATGTGAACTGAAATGCTTTGAACTGCGTTGTTGTGTGGGTGGAAATAATTGACAGAAGTTATAAATGGAGTAATGCTCCTCTTTATTGAATGAGGTAGTGCAACTACAGTCGTCGATGTAGCGGCATTATAGTTTATTTATTTATTTATTTATTTATTTTACATTTGCCACAGAATAAATATTACAAAAAGAAACATAAAAAAAACTATTACTAAAATTTCAAATTTACAGTGCAGGAAGAGCTACAAAAATAGTTTTAATATATAATTTATTATTGGATATTACTCACATCTAATTACAATACTACAGTACATTACATTACAGTCATGTACAAAATACAAAGTACAGTAAAATACAAGTCTAATTTTGAGTAGTGTTACTATTTAAATCGATGTTGTTAGTAAACAAACTTCTTGTCAATTAAAGGTTTCCATTTCTAATATTCAGGTGAATTAGTACTTACTGATATTTGTTTTTCTATCTCCGCTTTGTTTACCACTATTGTTTGATAAACACTTAATGACAGAGGATCTTTATTAATACTACAGCAGTATATATAGTATTTCGCAAGTGGCAAGAGATGATTAGTTAACTTATTGAGGTAATCGTTACCAATATTATCATACAATATTTTAACAGTTGATAATTCTAGTTTTATTGATAGTTATGTTTCATACCAGCCTAGAAAAGCTTCCCAGAACTCCGAAACGGCCCGACATGAGACAAGCATGTGCTTCAAATCTTGTTTTATTACTAAGCATAGATAACAGAGATCACTGTTTGCGAGTTTAGCTTTAAACAGTTTGCTTTTAGTGAAAACTACGTCGTGTAAAATCTTGTATTGGAACATAGTCAACTTTGTTTCTTTAGTGATAGAAAACGCTAAGATAAAGTAATGGCTTATTTGGTCCGGTGGTAAGCCATTGTCAATCAGGCGTTGTTTGGCGGTAGGTTCTTCAAATATATGATTAACAAAACTTTTATGTATAGCTTTGGTTGTTAGTAGTAGTTAAGGTCGCTCAACCTATATAACAGGCAATCAGGAGCCAGGATTTAGCACACGTGACCACGGCTAGCCAATCAGAGACGACCACCGAAAATCTGTACACGTGCAATGACATCATGGGTTTTTCATGAAAACGGAAGTGACCTTGGGTGGCGCTTGCCTGAGGGTGGGAGACCGCTGACCGGAAGTGACCTGAAAAAAGGGAAGTCACGTTGAGTGGTTTTGTCGCTTTTTGTATTTCATCCAATCGTCAATGGTTCCCAGGCCCAGTCCCCGCACGCAATGGCAGCATGGATAGGAAAGAAAGAAGGATCGCGTGGACCATAGGTACAAGGGGCAAACGCGAAAAGACAGCAATTGATCCAAAATCTGGAAAAACAACAACAAATTTATTCACGATTGTTTTTAAAAAAAAATTACACGTGTTGATAAAAACGTAAATTTAAACGTTTGTCCGCAAAAGCAATCAGGTGATCATCGTTGTAAACGGCGTCGTGTCTGTCCATAAAGTCGTCGTGAGCCCAATCGAGGGAATGGGCGACGAGAAAATCGAGTCGCCCAAACAGTTCTATGCGTCGACAATGTTGGCAATAAGGCAACGCGGGATTGGTGACCCATTTGGTGTACGGACACACGACGGATTGCCCGAGTTCTTGCATCAACTAAAAGAAACGGAGAAGAAAACGATCGTCAATGTCCCCGTCTGTCCATCGTCGCAAACAATGTTGACAATGAGATGACGGAGTGGGATCACCCCAAATAGAAACGGCGCAAACGGGCAAGTCTTGTATTTCTAAAATCAACTGTACAATGTGAAATAAAAATGAAAATTAGTGATCTCTGCGTTTCCTTCTTTTAATCAAACGATCAATTTTGCCCTTGAAGACTTTACGATTACAATGTTGGCACACCATAGGATTGTTCGTATGTTTTTCGCTGTTCAACCATAACGAGCGTGGGCAGAGGTACAATTCTCGTAACTGTCCCGTGATCTGTGTTTGTGGGGTGAAAAAAAAAATAACAGCGTTACAGATTAAAAACACGTCGCCGGCAGTAGAGGCAAGAGAGGTCCCACATAATAAACGATCGTCGACTGGGAGAGGGTCGCACCCATTGCGTGACAGGACAGCGACGCAAGGTGCGAATTTCGACCATCACCTTGTAGTTAAAGAGGAAAAAAAACACAAAGGTTACAAAGACCCCATCAAAGACCCAGCATCAAATCGTCGTGGCATTCGTTGCAACAGCCATTGGTCCAATGGGCGGAATGGGGGTTTTCGATGGAACGCACTTTGGTTAATAATTGATGGATGGCCCCGTAACGCCGTCGTCGGGAGCAATTGTTGCAACCGACACATCTGACTGAATATTTGACCCATTTATGAAGTTGGCAAACACGATGAAATACAAGGTCGAAACATACCCGTGCCATGCGTTCGCGGTGCAATTGCCTGGCCGCCAAATCCAGGATGCGTTCTTGGAGGATGATGGGTAGATAATCCCAATAAGACTCTCCATGGGGAAGCGAGGCAGTCTGGGATGGATCCTCTCCCACCGGTTCCACTTTCACGCCTTTGGCGGCCCGGGTCTCCTTCTCCTTCTCCTCCATGACACGTTTCCGCTTGGCATGCATGACTTCCACCACCGAGGGGGTGACCACTTTGTTGGACGCCATGTTTGTTTTCACTTGTAACAACTGAGTAAAGGGTGAAAAACGGTGGGAACCCCTTGCTCTTAATATACCCTCGGCAAGGAGGACGAAGCATGCCGGCCATGGGGGGGGGGGGGTATGGGTCTTTTTTATTCTTCACTCGCCCCAGGGTCTCTCGCCACCCCACCCCGTTCTATTTAAATCGCCAAGAGAGATAGAGAGAAAAGGACGGGCACGCGATGGATCCGTTATCCGTGAAGAACGTGTTATTGACCAAGGAATTGAACGAAGTGAAAAAAGAAAATCTGTCCCTGCGAAAGGCCATGGCGGATGTCACGTGTCAACTCAGTGGGGTACCCTGGAGCGAGATTCCGAGTTGCGTCGAGGCCTTGAAGACCGACAACTCATCCCTCCGCGCTCGAATCGAGACCTACCAACGGGACAAAATGCAGTGGTCGACAGATATGAAACAGGCCTGCGCTCGAATCGAGACGTTGCAACGGGAGAAAACGCAGTGCTTGAAAGACACGAAAGAGGAACGTCGTCGGGGCCTGCAATGGCAAGTGCGCTGCGATCTCTTCTTGGACCAAATTTTGTGCAGGGAGTGCGAAGAGGAGAAAGATGACGCCTTCCACACGGGACACGGTTACGACTGGGAACCCAACTGTTGCGAGGGATTCTGTAAATTGGCCAAATACAATTTGCAGGTTGGGATGGACAAGCCCGCGGGAAAATTTGTTATCGCCGAGTATTTCGAGAAGGATCCCCGCTTACAAGCCCTCGAAAAACAATTGGTGAACGAAAGCGTCCAAGTCTTGACCTTGAAAGACAATAAGGCGTGAACTGACACAAAACACTTTATTTTACAAGTGGTTGATTTTATTAAACTTTGAACGTAACGTTGGATTTTACAATAAAGTGTTCTTTCACAATTTTAAACGTTTCTTGACTTGCATGATTTTTTTCACAATCTTCTCCGTCAGGGTATGTTTTCTCGGCAGGTTGGCAATCCCTCGGATCATTTTTTCGTCCGCTTTCCACTTGTCCTGCAACGTCTTTGCACGACCGTAATCGATGTCGTGTTGCTTGGCCAATCGATCCAATCGATTTTTTCCGGGATACCCTCGTTTCAGGCGTTTGGCGAGATGCGTCCCGGGGCCCATGTATTGATACCCCGGCCAATGAAATTCGATCCCCGTTTTGGCCAGTAACTTTTGAATGTCGAAACTTCCTCCGCGAATGGCTCTTTGCCGGCGGGGAGCCCGTTGCCTTTTTCGTTTGGGTGTTTGACCGCGTCCCATCACTTCCAATCCAACCAACCCGTCTTGAGTTTCTCCAACCCCCATTTTCGCTCTTTTTTCGAGAGTCGCCTTGGCTTTGTCTCGGATCGCTTGTTGGGTTTTTCCAATCGTCTATCGTCTGTTTGGCTCGTTTTTTCAACGTTCCGCTGAGGGACGAGGATGTCGACGGACCGGGTGCGGACACCGGCGTGTCAAAGGGAAGTTGCCTCGGACGGATGGGTCTCGGAATGTCCGACGGGGTGGTGAGTTTCTTGACGCTGACCTTTTTCGGAGTTCCCGTCGGTTTGGCCGGTTTTGGATCTGGCGAGGGTGTTGACGGGGTGCGTTGACGGGGTGCGTCCTCCGGGGTGTGTCCTCATCACGTGTTTGAGGAAGGTGGAGATGGGTGCCTCGGCCAGATCCTCCTCCTCCGCCGCCGGTGCCCCCATCCCCGTGCCCGGGGCCGTCATGCCCGGTTGTCGGACACGTTTAGTCCACACGCGCACTTGACGCGCCAAGGGTTTGGCCAACGCGACTTTGAGCCCCGGGTCCAGGTCGGAGTTGGGCAACACGTCTTCTTCGGCCGCCAAGGTCGCCGCCTTATTCAATCGCCTGTCTTCCATCAACCGTTGCTTGTACTGTTCTTTCAATTGAGGAAACCGTCGAGGGTCGATAACGGCTTGGGCCTGGAACGCGCTCATGGTCGTTCTTTGCCGCTTCCGTCTCCCAACACGTCGGCGTAGACTCGACAGTAGTGGCAGAGTTGGTGATCGCGTAGATTCAGCAAATGTTGACACAATACCTCCACGTGGTCCTCTTTTTGCCTCAATCGCTCGCGAAGCGTGTCGAGTTCTTTTTCGAGCCTCTCCACGTCTCGATTTCGACTTTGCAAGGTCTCCACCACGCGCTGTAAGGTGGCCTGACGTTCTTGTTCCCGTCGTTCCGTTCTTCTTATAAGGTGCGACACGCGATTCATCGCGACTTGAGGGCTCTTTCGCAGACGCAATTCAACCCGCGCCAGAGACCCGCCCCCGTTTGCGATTGCATGGTCTCTCGACGTCTTTTTATCGAATTCTTTTTTTTCGTCATCTCGCGCAAGGCCTGGCGGTCGGGAAGTAGCACTCGATAATTGGCGCGGGAGAGGGGGACCGTGCCCCGTAACGTGTTCATCGCCAATTCGCTGATGGCGTTGATTTGATCCGCATTGGCTAATTGCAAACGTTCTTGTCGTCGATGCTGATCGGCTTCCTTCAAGACACTTTTCAAGAAGGGCAACTGACGATGGATGCGACGCATGACGCACACTCGGTTCGACCGCCGTCCGTAGGCATCGCGCTCGCTTTATACTCCACGGGTTTTCTCTCACTCTTTTTTCTCTTGTTTTTGTTTTCTGTTTTTTTTTCACCTCCGTTTACGCGTCGCGGCTTCCAAGGCTTTCTTGGCCCCGAACCCCGCCGCGCCTCCCGCCGCACCCAAGGCGGCCGCTTTGCCCGCGGCGATCAAGGCGGGTACGGCCAAGGCCAGTAAAGGAAACACGCCTCCATGTTGACGATTGCGGGGTCGTCGTCGCGTTTTCACTCCGTATCGACGCAGGGCACGTTGTCGTGGTCGTCGTTTTCCTTTCGGCATGATCCAGGTCGTAAGTGTCGACGGCAAAGGATGATGATTTTCCTCGGAAGCCCTCTCGATCGTTTTTTTATAGTCCCGGCAGACGTCGTTTGACGCGTTGCGCGGGCCGCGTGGCTTTCCGTTTGATGCCTCGCACGGTACTGGACATTTTGCGGGCCACCCCTCGCGCCCCACTCTTGACGGTTTCTTTGGCCAATTCTTTCGCGGCTTTTTTCGCCAAGGCTCCCACGGATTGACCTCCATGAGCGATTTCACCGCGCGCAGGATGGGGGGGATCAGTTGTTCCAAGCCACCCCCGCATTGAAGCCCCCTGGTCTGCCGCCGTCGACGTCTTTTCACGGCCCGGCGTTTTGGCATCCTGTCGCCTGACAGTGACGTGGGCAAGTTCCCCTTCCGTTTTTTATAGGAAGATCAGAAGATCAGGTGTCGACGTAGTTCCGGCGGAATGCGTTGTTTTGCCTGTTGAAAGGCTTGTTTCATCTGTTTGCCCACGGCGACACTGCCTTTGGCGAACGCCAAGGCTTGCGCTTCTTTGGAGGCGCCTTTGGCCAAAGTGCCCACGGTTTTTTCCCCAAAGGTCCGTTGCAAGTCGCGAAGTTGCAAGTTGCAAGAAGTTGTCCGTTGCAAGTCGCGAAATAACACGTTGGTGGTGGTGGGACCTTCCACGCCGTCGTCGTCGGATGCGGGGAGTCGTGCGTCGACGCACCCCGTTGCCTCGAACCATGACGATTACTGTCTGCACCAAAGTGTGGGTGTGTCTTTGTTTTTTTCTCTCTCCCTCGTTTTTATGGATTGGTGATGCGGGAGGAGGTCCGTCGTACGGTGGGTGCTTCGCCGTTGTCTTCGTACACCGTGGTCACGGTATTGGTATGCGTGATGTTGCGTATGCGACGGTTGCGGGCTTGCTGTCTGGCATCTTCCGCCAACAGATCCATTTGTCGACGCATGTCCTCTTGATTGCGTCGATTGGTCGGGCGGGAGCCCCGACGTCCTCTGGGTCGCCTGCCTCGTCCACGAGGGGAACGAGGCGGAGAGGGCGATGACAACCAGGAGGAGGAGGAAGGGGAACCTCCCGGTCCGCCGGGGGCGCCTGCTGCCGTCCTGGTGGCCGAGACGGTCGTGGGTGGGGCGGCGGCAGGTGACGCAGGCGAACCTGCATCGTCGTACGGGGGAAGAGTGGCCATGTACCTGTCCAAATCCTCATCCGTGATACGGTATTGTTGCCGCAATCGCGTTTCTTCCTCTTTCGTCATGGGAGCGTTGAGGATCCGATGCATGACCAGATTCCTTCTCGTGCCGGAGACGGTTCCGGACGGGATGGGCGGCGGAGACGGCGACGGAGACCGAAACGAGGAGGAAGAGGAAGAGGCGGCATGACGTGGTGGGGACACTGCCAACCCCAAGTCTTGCAACAAGTCGGCCGGGTTCAGGTCTAGAGGGGACGAAAAGGAGGTCGACACCCCCACTCCCGCCGGACGCGCCGTGGCGGCGGGTTGGGGGCTCGTGCCTACTCCGGCCGGCGACAGCGTGGCCCAAAACCGTTCCATCTGTTCCAGGTAAGCCGGATCCAGCAGGGCGTCGTCGCTTTCCCGCGCATCGCGAATGAATTGCGGGGAGGGTGAACTTTCACGACTCATCTCGTTTCTTCAAAGACCACCGCAGGCGCTTCTCGTTCGCGCAGATTCCTCCACAACCGAAACCGATCGTCGGACGCCGGGTGGAGATCCAACATTAAATAGCCAAAGGGGTTCTGCGTGCAAAGGTTGAACACGTCCATCACCCCCTGCCATTGGTCCGGGAACGCTTGCAACGCCAAATTTCGCATGCCCGTGCGATCGCGCGGATTCTTGAAGGCGATGACATAATGCGCATTTCGGTTGATGGTCTTGGCAAATTTACCGGGCGGAAACAAATCTTGCATCAAATAAAACACCGTGATGTTGCGATGATGGGAATCTTTGGTGAATAAATCCAACACGCGCTTGTCGTTGCCCCCTTCTTCCATGAGATCGTCCAACACCAGAATATCGCCCCCTCGACCCTCGAACCATTGTCCCAAGTGAGAGGGGGTCGGGATGCCTTGATGAAATCGAACGCCTTTCTTCTTCATCCCAGCAAAGCGGGGTTGCCACACCCCGTAACAGTACACGATCCGAGCCGGGGTCTGTTGAAACGCGCGTTGTTCCGTCAACAGGTTGTCCAACAATTGGGTTTTGCCGCATCCCGAGGGGCCGCAGACCATGACGCTACTCGGCATGCGAATCATGGTGCTAGGTAGTGATCGTACCATCGAGGGGTGCGTTGTTTCATCGAGGTTGCCACGCTTTCCCTGACGTGGGTTTCCCCGCAAGTTTGAAGCGCGATCACCAGGGATCCAGTCACCTCGTTCGGCCAAGGCGGCAATCGACTATACTGACGATAATCCATCGATTCCACAAGACATCCTCGGGATGGCGTAG
>JAJGOT010000174.1:0-2500 GCA_022457155.1 Cladopsammia gracilis
CATAATTGCAGTACCGACGCCATCTGTACTAAAACCAAGGGATCATTTAACTGTACGTGCAAAACTGGATACGTTGGAGATGGCCGCAACTGTACAGGTAAATGTGTTGGCATTTAGCTTTTTCATGGCATCAAAAGCTGTATTTTCGTTTTTCTAATCAAATAAATAATTGAATTCTTTTTAGATATAAACGAGTGTGAAGAAGGAAAGCATAATTGCAGTCTCGATGGCATCTGCAATAACACCAAAGGATCACATAACTGTACGTGCAAAACTGGATACGCTGGAGATGGTCGCAATTGCACGGGTAAATATGTTGACGTTAAGCTTCTCGGCATGGTATTAAAAGCTGTATTTTCGTTTTATAATCAAATACATAATTGAATTCTTTTTAGATATAAACGAGTGTGAAGAAGGGACCCATAATTGCAGTACTGATGGCATCTGCAATAACACTAAGGGATCATTTAACTGTACGTGCAAAACTGGATACGCTGGAGACGGCCGCAATTGTACAGGTGAATGTGGTAGCGTTTAGCCTTTTTACGACATCAAAAGCTGCATTCAGTTTTAGTTTATATTGGTTCTCGTAATCCAATATTGTATTCTTTTTAGATATAAACGAATGTGTAGAAGGAACGCACACCTGTGGTGCCTATGACGAGTGCGTTAACTCCAAGGGATCGTACCACTGTACAGGTAAACTAGGTTCCACTGTACGAGTACTGTATTGCATTGTACTGTACTGTACTATACTGCACTGCACTGCACTGCACTGCACTGCACTGCACTGCACTGTACGAGTGCATTAAATCCAAAGGATCGTACCACTGTACAGGTAAACTAGGTTCCACAATGAGTATAGCGCACGTAGCACTTGCGTCTCATAGTGCTTTACATACACTTATGAGAATCAGATCGGACGTCAGCTCATGAAGGTGCCTTAGGCAGCCGCCGTTATCGGTCCATTATTGATCTCATCTTCCCCTCCACCCATGAACAATGCATGGCACTGAAAGTGACCAAAGCCAGGGTTTTGTTATGTTCTCAGTGGTTCTTTTATAAGTACTCATCGGAGACGGGACCGCCATTTCTACGTGGTCTCATGCAAACGAAATATAGAAGCGCATCTGGGTGCATGCATCGTCCATAATAATCAATTTATGGCAGGCAATTCTTTTCGCAG
The DNA here is from genome assembly GCA_022457155.1 of Cladopsammia gracilis. Classification (NCBI taxonomy): domain Eukaryota; kingdom Metazoa; phylum Cnidaria; class Anthozoa; order Scleractinia; family Dendrophylliidae; genus Cladopsammia; species Cladopsammia gracilis. The sequence continues at coordinate 1,187 of JAJGOT010000174.1, forward strand.
TTTCAGTCTCAATCTCTCCTCCTAAGTGATCGCGGCTTTATACTTACTCTCTTTCCGGTCGTCTTTCGACCCTTGAGCCAAGTATTTTCTATGCAGATGAGGCTTTGTTAAACCTGGTAACCCTGGTCAAGAGAAAATCATCAGTAAGAGAATAGATCCCTCAAAAATGGGCCTTTTCCAGTGAAAATTATTTGTAATCTATTATTAGATCATTCTGCGTGCGGTAGCGTGGTTATTTTAAGGCCGTCACCTGATTGGTCAGTTTGAATGAAATATTGGAATTTTAGAGTTGGTGGGTTGGTTGATTTTCACAGCTGCCTCTCACGCAACACGCGACTTCCCTTCGCACAACACCTCCAGCAATGATGAAAGCTATGTGATATATGAGATCTGATCTCTGTAAAATAGAGACCGGGAGGTCATGGGAGCGTAGCACAGTTGTTTTTAGCCTAGTCCCTTGGTGTTGTCCGCTGGTCTAAGTTGGAGCCTAGCTTGAGTCGTAACGTCCTTCTCCAAGCTTCGCGCGGAAAACAAAACTCCAGTTTCAGTCTTCGCGAGATAAACGAAACAAGAGGAAACGCCGAGTTACAAGATCGGGTCGTTTGCATTTATTTAACTGCCTTACCAGACTATCCTAGGAAACTGGTGTCAACCGTGCCTTTTATACAAACTGTGTTCAAACCTTATAAGCCCGGTTTATGGACAAAGAAACCGACCTTTGTTGCCGCATTGGGTTATTAACGCTTTTAATTGTTTAATGTTTATTAAGTTCCAGAACCCGTTGCCTTTTTCCCTCTCAACGCTGAGTATCACACAAAGGAAATCAATAATCGAGTAGCCCAAGGGCTCCCCAGTGGCGTTAATCTGGCTCCAGGTCCCAAAGGGAAAGCTAATGGCCCTTACGAATTTTTGGGGGCCTCCAATCATTACATCGAGCTCAATAACAGTGCCGAGAGACCTTTGGACGTACGTTTCTCAATGACCATGCTATGCTGGGTGTACTATGATGGCAAAGACGGACCCATCTTCAACTACAACAGTGGAGTGCATCTGCGGATACTGTACCAAAACGTTTTTGCCCGCTTCGTGAAACGTGACGATAACTCGATCTACGTCGACTTGCTACGCACCCAGCTTCCAGCGAATGAATTAAAATTTGTCTGCGCATCTTATGACCACGGTTCCGGTAAGGCCAAGCTGTGGGTTGACGGAGTCATGGTTTATGAGAAGCAAATATCATCCGGAGCAGGTCTTGAACTGGCCACACAGGGCAATATCAGAATGGGAGTGATGAATGGTTATCCTGATAAATAC
>JAJGOT010000174.1:7500-105000 GCA_022457155.1 Cladopsammia gracilis
GGTGCCTTTCCGTTAACGACGTAACTTATTATTATTTGCTTATTTTTGTCAAGAACAACACATGACATTTCCTCATCTTATCCTCATTAAGACACAAAAAATAGGGATTGGACAAAATGTGTACTTTTGTTTCAAAGAAAATAATATAATGTAAGTAAATGACTAAATACAGTTACTAAAGAAATAAGGACATGGCTTTTTTCCGAGGTCCTAGCGATCTAAAACCGGTATCATCGTTGAATGCATATTTCATAAGAAACGCCAGCGATTCGTATCAGTTTATTTGTGAAAACCGACCAGACACGCCAGAAAACAAGCAAGTATTCACCGACATCTTCAGATCCCGTCGTTGCTAGCACAAGCATTAACAAATTCTCGAAATCAGAAGCTGAGAAAAATTGGAAACGATCCCTTTTATTGCGCCCAGGAGCTTTCTTTTTAAAGCAAGCTTGAAAGCTTGCTATATTTTCTGGAAAATCGAAGAAAAAAGTCGCCAAAAGTGAATAAGCAAAGAAATGTTGACTAAAAAGACAAAATAAAGGTCAAATAAGGTAAGCGAAATTTTGTTTGCTTTGGGCGGGAAAACGTTCCTTTAAGGCAGCCACGTCATGTGTAGCTAGATCTTCACTTTACCCTTCGAAAGCCCCTTTGCCCGTTTTGCGAAATTATTTGCAAGGAGCGCTCTATTGGAGATCTCTTCCAGAAGATTTTGGCCTTACACCGCTATTCGGAATCCTTTCAATCCTCATCTTTCTTCATTCTATTTTGCGGGCAAAAATAACTCCGTGGGTTTAAATTTTGTCTTTTTTACAAGGCACTACTCGCTTTTTTTCCTTTTGATGAATCTCTTGTCAAGACACTGAAAATCGTTTTCCTTTAATTCTCAACTCTCGGCTTTAACCAACTGCTACTGTATAGGGAGGCCCTTTTCACATTAATCAGACCATTTTACAGTTGTGTGCTTAGTATTCTGGTCTTTCAGTAAAGTGAGGCTGGAGTTGAGTTCCTGCTTTTCATATGTAAATCATGCTAGTTAGCACAAGATTAATATGATTTACATATGAAAAGAGGGAAGATGGTCAACTACTAACAGCCTCATTTCCACACAAAAGCCAGGTTACTAAGTAGGAAAGTGTAAATTGGTCTATTGTATAACTTGTAATTCTAGTTTACCGGTTGGAAGTGAGAACCTCGTCATGGCCCTTGTCTGGAACTGACGCACGCGTGTGGATCAAAATAGACGGTAACAAAGGCTCATATGAAGCTAGACTTGACACTGACCGTGAACAAAATTACTTTGAATCTGGAAAGTAAGTGCAGTCTCTCTGTTATAACATTGAAACCCTGTGTGCCTTTGATCATTTTATTACCGGTTAGGCCTCTAAATCCACAAGAGCAAATTTCCCCTTGTTAAAGGGACACTGTCCCGGCTGAAATAACGCAGATAACGTGTCTTTCATGAACTGTAATCCACTTTAATCCTTGCAATCCTGCACTTTATGTCCAAACTGCTGCTTTTGTTTTGCTCTATAGAATCTTTTTATCCAACTAAGTTGTATATTTGGTGGTATTTGGCGATATGACATGGAGAACTGTAATCCACTTCCATCCTTGCAATCCTGCACTTTTTCTCCAAACTACTGCTTTTGTTTTGCTCTATAGAATCTTTTTATCCAACTAAGTTGTATATTTGGTGGTATTTGGCGATATAACGTGGAAATGGAAGCTCAGCGAAATTTTGCTATTTTAACGGGACAGTGTCCCTTTAATAGTCCTATCTGCATGTCTTCACGATGTGTATTTGAGCTGGGTTTTATATTTGCCGTTACACGAGGCTTGATAGTCGTAGATATTGCTTATTCACTTCATGTGGGGAAGACCGTTTGTCAAAGAAATTCTGAAAATTATCAGAACACGAATACGGTTGACTACTATGGCAAAGAAAGACAGATACCGTTGCCTATCTTTGAAGCGTTCGCTCCGTTCGCAGAACTCTCCACATTGAGGGTCTGAATGGGAGTACCTCGATAACACTTAACACTTAATGTTTGGGCTCCGTAACATAAAACAGTTAAATTTTAGGCATTTTAACACTAACAGTAAAAAATTCTCTGTAACAGTAAATTTCGTCCAGGAAGAAACAAAAACGAGGCTCCAAAATTGTCGGAAAGTTGTCCGAAGGTCAAGTGAATGTTTCCGATCATTTCCGAAGATTTCAGAAGACTACCGAAGATTTCCAAGGAGAAATCCGAAAATGTTTCGCCTAATGTCCAAGAACAAACAGTTCATTCATCACTTAAGGGAGGGTTTTACCTGAATTTGATTGAAATATTAAGAGGTTTTAAGAAGGGATTGAAGAAAGAAAATGATTATTTGTAACAGCTACAGACAGTTGATACCCAACCAAGAGCACCCCAGGTTGATAGTGGCCTATTTTGGTGTCCATCTATTAATTATTTAATTTTAAATTCTAATTATAAAACTTCATCAAATCTTCAATATTTCTTATTTCCCTTTCTTTTTGATGTTGCTCTTTGACCGACGCTTTTCTTCGCCCTCGACTCTGAAAGGAGTGGCTGGCTAATGGTACCTTTAAAATCGCGGGTCTCGAAAAAGTTTGGTCCGGTCTCGAAATCTCGACCATTTTTGTGTTAAGCCTCGAAGTCTCGTTTGGCGAGTGTTTCTTCTGTCTCGGAGTCTCGGTGTTTTTTTTGCCACAAGGACTCGGAATTCCAAATACTTTTGTCAAGCATGTCGAAATCTTGGAATTTTGGCTTCTCAAATAATTATATAAACTCGTACTTATTTAAAAGAAATTGTATTTGGTCACCACATCACACACACAAAAATATATTATACATAAGTAAATATTATTAATATAAGAGGATCAGGATGGGGTTTACTGACAACCGACATTTGTATCAGGGTTAACTGGCAACTGACAACAGGCTTGGAAGACTGTAATATTCTTTAAACCCTTTGAAAATAATATTTTTTTTCGGTCTTATCTATGTCTTTTGACACCAAAGGACAGCAGATCAACGTTTCTCGAATTTCCTAAACCATGCCTTAAGTCTTCCCAGCGTATGAGGACTTGGTGACTGAAGGACTGTTGTTTCTAAAATCCTTCCCTCGTCTCTACAACAAACATTCATTCTATAAATAGTTATCAGTCCTCTGAAAATATAACCGTCTGTCTGTTTGTCTGCCTATTCATTCTAGAATATACCGTAATTAAAAGCTAATTTATCATGTTTCACACTTGTCATTACAAGACCCGTTTTGGAAATTTCAAAGTGCTTCGTTATGCTACTTGCCTTAGGCAAAAGAATGACTCGAGTCTGAGGTAAACAGGGGTGGATTTAGGGGAAGGGGCCGAGGAAGCCGCACCCCCTCCCCCCTTTTTGACTCTTACTTAAAGTCATCTATACAAGAACAATCCCATAGCTTTGGACTTTGACGCATTCGCACTCGCCAATCCAATGTAGATGCATGCGATGACTCTAGTTTAATTAGCTCACATAGCATTCCGGTTACACTTGGATTTTGTTTGTAGAAAACGTTGGAGTTGATTCAAGTCATGTTTGACCACAACCATGACAACTGCATTTTATTAAATATTTCAACATTTCTCGTTCAGTATGGGATCCTGGCGTTTGCCAGACTTAAGCGCCCAGAATGCACCAGATTGCATTCTCAGTGTACTTTAATAAACTACCAAAATTTCCGGGGGTCATACCACCTGACCCCTCTAGAAAGGTGCGCGCAAGCGCGCTAAACGGGGTCTAACGCGTCCATTGTCTATCATGCCAATTTTTACGGCCCCCCTTATTGCGTTCGAGGAACGAGAACGCAGTCCTAATTTGTGTTGGGAGTTCTGTGCATTATTGGGCGTTCTGTGCAACTGATAAGGGAGGTTTTTTCGAGATTGCTTTGGTTCGTCGACACACATTTGCCTCGCTTTGAGGCGCTTGCTTACGTTTTGCCTCACTTTGACGAACTAACTCATGTGGCGAGATTAGTTCATTCATCTCATCCTTGCTCACATTCTGTATTTCCATGTGCTTTTCGTACGTCCTTCTGCTTTCGAAGCTTTTTTGCAGTTTTCACCGAACTACACGCTGGCACAACACGCTTAGTGTGTCCTAAAACATATAAAATATGCGAATCAGCGAGAATCAAATCATGGCGATGATTCGGCTGACACGAACGAGACAAACAAACGAGAATTGAGCAAGAACAGAGGGAGACATATGTACCGCCGTGACATTCGGATGGCTAGACTGAGCTTGAATCGGACCATATTCAAGCCATCCCGTTCGAAAATTTATGGCCGGACACGAGCGAGATTCAAGCCAGAAAACGAGCAAGAATCAAGCGACGAATTTTTTTCTCACTTTGATGGAGATTATGCGGATGGATCGATGGAACGCTCGCGAAACCAAACGCGGCTTATTTATTCCCGGAGACACTCCAAACTTTCTGTGATTTTTTTAGCGCGCGTGGAAAACTTGGAAATGAAGGCTGAGAGTTTGGAAAAGCTTAATCTTAATTTGGCGAGCGAAACTACAAAGAAAACGGAGAATTTGTAGAAGCGCGTAGTCTGTTTATACAAGTACTTGCGAATTTCGCTTTCGCCAGCGTGATTACCGTTTTGACATATGCAAATTTGGTGCACCTTTTCCACTTTTCCCAAGGGACCGCCAAGCACTTTTCTTTACCGACAACTACAACAAACTTCAAAGGATTTACACATGTAATTTGTTTTTCTGGTACCAAAGTTTCCCTACCGTCTTCATACACAGAGTAAATACAGGTTTCACTGTACACAATAACCCTTAATTTGACAATATGCCATAGACATATTCATCTATCCCAATAACCAAAAAAACAAAATCCCCCCTTTCAACCGCCGAACGCACTACCCTAAGCTCCGATTACTCCTAGTTTCTAAAATTCCTGGATCCGCCCCTGGTAAACTAGATTGTTTGTGCATCTCGTTGAGTACACTTCTCCAGTTGGAAGCGCCTACTAACTAACTAAGGTAAATTTGATTGCATATTACGTATACCTAGTTCACGAAAAGCGGCCGAATGATCCTACTCTGTCCATCTGAATACATGTTTCACTATTTCAATTGTGATTGCTGTATGTTGCTACGCTATTGACGTGTTTGTCGTAGTCGTAATCAGTAACCCCATTCAGACCCTCTGCATTCTTTCGTGCGGGACAAATGTCGTGAATAAAGGCAAAATCATAGGCTAAATAGGAAAAATCCATTTCCACTAAATAAACTAAATAACTAAAATTATTCACATGAAGGTAGTTTTGTGTCTTGTCTGGATGTTTCTTCCCTTTTGTGGACAAAACTTGGAAAATACTCCATTCCAATTGTGCCAGTAAGTCTTGGTAAACAAGCGTTTTCTTCGAATCAGAGGCGCGGCGCTAAGCACTTGGTGTTTTCCTCTAAGACCGCAATGCGTTCATTCGATCAGTGGATGCATCATAAAAATTAATGAATGGACTAGTCGAAAATTAACAGGAAAAATATACCGCCCGTAATACTTAACAGTAAACTCCATATATTCGAGTTTTGATATCCCTGTTTGTTTGTTTTGTAGGAAAGACTTCTTTGATCTTAAAGCAAATGACGTTGGGACAGCGACAGAGGTGTGGGTTTACCGCGGAAATGGTGGATGGAATCCAAGTTGGCATCTTGACTACGTCAGTACTAGCTAATTTAATGTAATTTAATTTTAATTTAACTCACCACACTATACAATTCATAACTTGCAACAACAAATACGTGGCTCGCAAAAAACCTCGCGAAGCGGAATCTGCCTAAAGCCTTATTAGATTCTATATTAGATTCTTATTAGATTCTATTAGCCTTATTAGATTCTAGTTATTAGATTCTAGTTATTATTATTATGATTATTATTAACGTTTGAAGTCCGGAGGTACAGGAAGAAACGAAAATGAAAAGAAAAGCGGGAGGACAGAGCAAGCAGAGCTCTTCCTCTACGTCTTCATACTGGTCGGATGCTCCAACCACTCAGCTACGGAGAAGCGTCCTCTTTACCGCCACAACTGACCCTTTTCGATATATGAGATATTAGAAATACAATTAACTCCCTAAAGACGGGCATCCCTGTAAGGCAGACACCTGTCTACGGACGGACATCAATTATTGGCTGGCCCTGGCCCAATTTTACTTGTTCGTCTGTAGCGAAACTTTCTTAAGACAAACATCCCTGCATGTAAGGCGGACACCTCTCTAAGACGGACATTAATTATTGGCTGGCCCTGGCCCAATTTTACTTGTTGGTCTGTAGCTAAACTCTCTTAAGACAAATACCCCTGTAAGGCGAATAGTTAGAGCTGGTTCCGAATGTGCCCGGCTTCGACAAAGTCCACTATATGTATAAAAAATTATCAGTGACAGTAACCTTTGTTATAAACTGTTAAAATACGCGGCTGAAGCTTTAATTAATTATTTAGTTTTTAAAGCTGCTTGTGTGATTAGTCGGATCATTCGTGATTTTCTTTTTCAGATTAAAATAGACGATCAATACTTTGACTATGATGATTGGGTGAGCCATTACACGTGGATAAAATTAAGTGAGTGTTTTTGAGCAAATATTTATCAGTTGATTCATTTGTAACTTTTAATAACTTATCTATAATCCTGTAAAGCTATTCGTAAGTAAACTCTAGCCAAGTTTTCGACTCGTAATACCTCATTAGAAAATAACACTAAACAAATCATGGAAGATTGTGACGTCAGTATGTTGGCCGCAACGATACTTGGTATCTTTCCTGAAAATATCGCGGCTTTAGTGAATTTTGGACACGGACTAAGTTGGGACTGCGGGGAAAGAAACTATCACGAGAGCTGTCAAACTTAAAAGATGCAGGCTAGAAACGCCTTCTTAAAATAAACCTTTTTTTCACGATTATATGTACATTTCTTACTTTAATTATCTTGATTTCTTTTTGGTTTGGAATAACAGATAAAAGGAAACCGTAAGGATAAGCTGAAATCTGGACTGGACTCACAAGGATCAGCCACATGCATTTGTCGGGCAATTGATCATTTGAATACAGCTATTTCAATTCAGATTGTCGGATGAGAGCTTCAAACGTACGCAACGAGACCGCAAGTTACTATGTTGTAAATTGGTCTTGGCTTAAGTTCGCGGTTTTTGCGTTTGTTAGTGCGATGAGTGAGGTGGATGTTAGCACCATAAATGTTTGCCTTCGCTGTGTGGACGAGGCATATTAATTTGCTTTCGTCAATTTATCGTATTCATAAAAATCCCAAAGTACCTTTCGGTCTCGTTGCCTATGCTTGAAGCTATCATCCGACACCTAAATTGAAATAGCTGTATCTAACGAAAAATCTTTTTCCCAGGGAATAGAAATTGCAAATGAACGTCTCAATCGTTACAATAGTTCTTACCTTAATCCCTTCTAACAATTCCTCGTTTTATGTTAAAAAATTCTCCAAGATTTCTACTTCCCATATTCTGAAAAACTTCAGCTCTATATTGTGCTATTGTAAAAGCTATAGTAAGCCGACTTATTTTAATAATAATAATAATAATAATAATAATAATAATAATAATAATAATAATAATAATAATAATAATATTTATATTTATATAGCGCCAAATCCACTAGTTGCCCATGGCCGGCTTTACAATAAAAATATTAAAAAATTGATAAAAAGTAAAAAAAAATACATTAATTAATAAAAATTGATTTAAAAAATACATTTCTCAATAAAAATGGATTAAAAATACATTAATCAGGAATTGGAAAGGTAGTTTAAAAAAGAATAAAAATTAGCGATAATAGTTTAGAATGACGTTTCCATGACTCACTCATCATTTTCAAATTCGTGTGACTAAAGTCTTGTGAGTTCATTATAAAATAAATTGCATGTGAAAGTCTTGTTGCATGTGATTAAAAAACAAATGCAATGTGGAGTATAGAGGGTGCTAATTAGGTGAAGAGTTTTGCCTTGATTGAGTCAGATTGAGTGTTCAGATTAGATTTCTTGTCTTTGATGAAAAGCATTTCATAAAAATTTTCAACAAAGACAAGAAACCTAAACTGAACACTCAATCTGACTCAATCAAAGCAAAACTCTTCACCTAATTAGCACCCTCTATACTCCACATTGTATTTGTTTTAATCACATAAAACAATACTTTCACATGCAATTTATTATATAATGAACTCACAAGACTTTAGTCACACGAATTTGAAAATGACGAGTGAGTCATGGAAACGTCATTCTAAACTATTATCGCTAATTTTTAATCTTGTTTATCTAAAACCTCAGTTATTAGAGTTTAAAAAAGCTAGTTTAAAAAGGTACGTTTTTAAATGTCTTTTAAAAATATCATTAATCAGAAATTAGAAAGGTAGTTTAAAAAAGCTAGTTTAAAAAGGTACTTTTTTAAATGTCTTTTAAAAATTTCGATGGAATCACTAGACCTCGAGTCAAATGGAATAGTGTTCCATAGTTTTGTAGCTGCCATAGGACACATCTCGAAGGGGGTGGAGGACGCAGAGATAGAAAGTCTCACTTCATATATTTAATTTTCAGAAAACTCAAATTAATATTTTGTTTCGTCCACTAGATAAAGAGAAAATTAAATGAGGTACATAAGAATTACCTATTTACAGCTACAGCTTAATTTATACACCGATAACATGACATTTCAGGGCATTTCAAGTTCTGGGCTTACCCATAAACGGACTGAAGTTATGAACATAGGCCGACGGAAGTTTGACCTAATTTATAAACAAACGAAGTTTTACTAATACTTAACATTTTCAAATAATTAACATTTTACTAATACTTAACATTTTCAATTGTGCTTTCCTAACAATTTAAAGTGATTTCATAGTATTGCATTGCCCATCACTACTGCGCATACTTCAGTACGTCATTAGCGCGCGCATAGCGCGCGAACAGTCCGAGCCAAGATGGTTTCTTTTAGGCCGAGTTCACGAAATAGATAAGTAGTTGTTTTTCCTAAACGACCACGGTAACCTATCTTTTTTTATTGTGTAATTTTGGTTTTAAAATTATCCTTTTGGAGTTAAGAGTTTAAAACTGAATATTCTCGTTAGGAAAAAAACGTTATCGCTAAAAACGCGGTCATGCTTATTTCTCATCGGTATAAAATTATGACCGTTAAGTTAATGCAGTTTGAGGCTGTGTGCCTTTGCCATAAATCATACATTAAATTGTTCTTATGGTCGATGAATTATACCTATTACGTTTTTTCAAGTATTCATTTTCACTATGCTTCCAAATTCCGCGTAACGTAACTTGAACCTCATGAGCATGGTGACCTACGGTGTGATTTTATTGTATTTTTTTCAACGCAGTCAGGAAACGTTTCAAACAAATCGTTCGTCAACTTTTATTTCTGATGAAATCTCCTTAACCACAATATTCTGAAAACTGAATGAGGAGGGTAGGGAAGATTTAATAGAGAGAGGGGGACTAAGTGAAAGGTCCTCGACCCATTGTCTGAATTCCAAACATACTTTTGCAGGGAATTTAGCCTTGGGTAAAAACAATCGTCCTCGGTTGACGATTTTCTTAATTCCCTTGACATTTACGTTTAAAGTGCACCAAACCCCTAATTTTTTTATTCGCCTAAATGAATGTGCTTGTTTTCTGGAGTGTATCTGTGAAAAAAATTTTGGATTTGGTGAAATCCTCGATTTTCTGTGACCTGTTGAATTGGAGGATAATTTGGTTCAGTACCGAGCAACATGGGATCTGGGGCGAGTGCCCGATATGACGTAGATTCGGGAACCGAAATTCCCTCAAAGAAAGCATCGTCGAGTACTTTCAGCGGCGAGGCACCGGGCAGGCATAATTTCTTTTTTGCACGAGTTTTGCACGACTAAAGCACGGTATTTACACTCGATTCGCGCAAAAGTACGAAAGTACGTCAAGTCACGTGACTAGACCCATGCCCCGTCTAACTCGGTACTGAACTACTCGGTCACAGAAAATCGAGGATTTCACCAAATCCAAAAATTTTTTCACAGATACACTCCAGGAAACAAGCACATTCATTTAGGCGAATTAAAAAATTAGGGGTTAGGTGCACTTTAAGTAACTGTAGAACAAAGTACACCTACGTATCAAATAGGTGTTAACTAGAATACATATTATTATTAGTTAGTAAAAGTACTGGTTATATTAACACTCTGCCCCTCGCGAGGTTAGTTCTACATACGTAAATACTAGGTTTAGGAGTTTTATCTTTTATGATCTTTCATTTTTTTTACTTTATTTCTAACACCTTTCTTTCGTTTTGTATTGACGCAAGTCACCGTTTATAAGAAATACACTTATCAATTCCCAGCCTGGGGACTCCAAAGACTGCCAAAACCATGACTTTTGCGTTATGGCCGACTGGGGACTAAAAACAATTATGCATTAGTCACTTCTAGCAGTAATCACCCTCCCCCCCTCCCCCCGGCCGCCCCGGGCATTAGTTGGGCATTACTCACGTTTGAATCCAGGGGGTCAGGCATTAACCTACCCCCGGCTTAAACAAGGCCAAACGAGAGAAATTTGCAAAAGTTTAGCAAAGTACTTATAAGTTAAGGTTGTCATTTTCACAGTTTAAACTTTAATATATTGCCAATACACTGTCAATTTGCCAAACGTTTTGAAAGTTTACCAAAAAAGTTCTAAACTGTGAACTGCAGAATTGTCGGCTCCATTTGCCAACATAATTATGATCAGGCGCAAAGAGTTTTGGTCAGTTTTCAACGGAAAAATGCTTATCATTTTAAGAAAAAGAAAAAGATAGTAACGTCAACTAATTTTTATTATACATCCTTGCCCATATTTCTATTTAATATTAAATGTAATCCCACTAAACAAAACGAAAAACGCCAATGACGTTTGACCGCGGTGGAATCCCCGGGGTATTTGGCATCCCCGTGTTTTCAACCTCAAAGAATCCTGGCCCCATTTCTGCCGGACGAGAAATTTGTTACGACCTTGCTCTAATCGATGACTAGAGGAAAACTTTGGGAAAGCACTTCTCTGTTGACTTATCCAATTATTTTCGTAAAATCTCGGCATTCTTTGTGCGCACGTTATTTTCGGTGTGTTGTGAAAAGTTTGTTTTTGAAGACCATGTGTTCTTATTTGTGACAACTAAAATCCGTTGGTCTCATGAGAGGTCAAAAAAGGAATGAAAATTCTTCGAACATGGTCTTCCCAAAAGTTATTTAAAAGGAAAACTTGGAAAGGACTTTAAAAACAAGAACGATTGTTTGGAATGAGCCTCAACATGGTGGACATTCCCACCCTCGGGAGAGAAGTGGACAGTAAAATCCCGGGATCGGGAACAAGGGAGGTCGTCAAAAACCCCTGGGGAGCCTGTCCCTCCTCTCACCCCAGTAAGAAGTGCACAAGTAAGTTAGCAAGTAAGAAACTATTTATTTAAAACTTGCGGTTCACTAAATTAAAGGGGAAGTATCACGGGCACTTGCATGGTGTCGTTTCTAAAAACAAAAAATGTTTTTTATGAATAGAAACTGAATAATAATGGTCCAGTGTTGTGATAAATTTCCACCAAAACTGTCCATGAGTGTCTTTAGTCATAGACGGACACGGGTTCGAATGTTCCCACATTTTTGTTTCCAAAATGGGTTAGAACAGACCATGATTTGTTCTTCTTTCAAGAGTGGGCTGATTTCGTTCTCTTGGTGTTTTGGTATTATTTTGTAACTAAGCCAGGTATTGTAGACAAGAAAAGGTCAAAATTCCCGTGATACTTCTGCTTTAAAACTTCAACTAAGATATAACATTAAATGTAAAATAGAATAAGATGAAAGATATGCTAGCTACCATCAGTATTAGCCACCATCAATCACTATGTTAGCTACCAGATCGCACGATGGAAGAAACGGACGTTTTGTTTCCATGCTTACCATGCATGATTGACAGAAGCTACTGAGCCAATCATTTGTTGTCGTTTGAACTTCTCAGTCAGGAGCACCCAACAAATCTTACGAATTTTACGCCTTTTGTTTTCAGAGGGATAAATTATGTCGTCTAAAGCCTGGTTTCCATATAATCGCAACGATTGCAGCGATCGTAGAAAAAAGTGTTGTGCGACCCTTGCGATCATATGGAAACCCAAACGTTGCGATCCTTGCGATCGTTACGATCCTTGCGATTGCGATCGCAGAGATAGAAAAATTTCTATCTTTGCGATCCTTGCGATCATTGCGATCGAGAGGTTTTTATATGGAAACCACTCTTGCGATCCTTGCGATCCTTGCGATCCAAAATATCCCAAAAAGCATTGCACCCCAAAGCCTTGTATCCCATAATGCACTTAAAGTTTATCGGATCCAGGCCCACTCGACGTTTCCTTGCGATCGCTGCGATCATATGGAAACTTGAGGTCTCAGCGATCGCAACGATCGCAAGAATCGTAGCGATCGCCGATCGTAACGATCACTGCGATTGTTGCGATCGTTGCGATTATATGGAAACCAGGCTTTAGGGAAGTGATCATAACAAGTATACTCGACAAGGAGCCACCTTTTTTGTCCTTGTGTAGGGGTAGGGGGGTTATACAAGATACCACCTATCTGATGAGTGTAATGGCCAAAATTTATTGGCCTTAAAAATCGAGATGAAACTTTAATATTCTGTGTGCATGAAGCTTGCATTGCTAGTAAGACAGCACAGGTTGGTTTGAATCTTTTTCTCATTTTCTTCTCCTGATAGAATCGGGGCTAAACCAACAAGACACCAGTCTTTTTCGGTGGGGGAGAGGTGGTACATAAAGAGACTACCAGTCGTTTTGTAAACTGTGCGTCCTGTCCGAGTACAATAGTTTTGACCATTTTCCTTAGGTACAAAATAAGGTCAGCTAGCATTTGTGGAAAGGACAAAGCAGCTGGTAAATTCGTGGGATAAGATACCTTTCCCTAAAGTTTTCTGTCGCTGAAATATTCAGCTAAAAGAACCGAAAAACTTTAAAGGCACTAAGTTGAACATGATAAAAACAAAAAACAGTACAAGCATTCCACTTTGGGTGCCCCTGTTCGGTTCACCTCACTTTAAAAATTAACAACTGTAAGTTATAATCAACAGAATAAATTGTAGTGTTGTTGATTGGAAAGACGGTGTTGTGAGAGTTGCTAGATTCTATGCATCTTTATACCTCGTACATATAATTTCTATTCGTATCGCATTTTATAGCACTTTTATTTTCAATTGCGTTTCGTATAACCAAGATCAGAGTAAAGACTTTAGCCAATCACAACACAGGGAGATAATCTGGCAAAAAAAAAAAAAAAAAAATCGGAACTCAAATTAAGAAAAAACATGTAGCTGGCCCCAAGCGCGGTAAAACAAAGGCGAACAAGTCACGATTGGTTTTGGTTTTACTTTTAAATGGTCGAGGAAGTGAATATATCTCCACATGTGTCGACGAGACGTAACGTAAAGTCTGTCTGTTTTTTCTGGTTATCACGCGATGTGTAAACAAAGTAAACTGTTGTTGAAAGCCAACCATGTTTAACTAACAATCAGTGATACTGGAAACGAAAAAGCTGAAGTAGAATATGTTGCTATAGTAACCGCTATCGCTTGGAAACCAGTGACACATAAAACTTTGATCACATTTCATTGCTGCGGAACGAGCGCAGCGAGTGAGCAGCAACATAATCAGGATTTAAGAGAAATATATGAGAAAAAATATGTAAGCTAGGAAAAATCTCGAATTGATCGCTTTTTACCAGAATTCACTGCGCCACGAACACATTTTGGGCCAGAATGCACTGCGCCACGAACAATAGCCTCGCTTGCTGCTTCAAGCTGTTGGCTGCGAGATTTGTAATATTTTGGTCTAACATGTCCCAGTTGAAAACGGAACTGAAGTGTCGAAGACTACCGCGAGTTGAGCGAGGACTGTGAGGCATGGTGATAGGACCGTTTGATAGCAAAGATTTTCGAAGATTGTACGGAATAAAAAACAAATTTATTTTGAAATCACTCCGACAGCGGTCGCTTGAACTGAACTGAGCGCATGGGGACGCGAAACCTGAGCTGAGCGCGTCGAGACGCGAACACGATACGGCTAGCTGGTAACGCAACATACTCATTGTCAATAATTAACCTGCATTTTCACACCTTCCTCGTGGTGAATCTACAGACATTGCAAGAACTTGATGCGTGAATTACAAAACAAAATTAGTCTTATCAGCTGGAGTTTTCGTCGATTCATCCCGGTTACATTTGCTTTGCTTCCCCTCAAAAAACGAAAGAGAAAATTTTGTAATGCCAGCGAGACGATAAAACAGCTTTATTACAACAAATTTACCGCAGCAATTACTATCTTTTGGATACACTAGTAAACTTAGTGAAGTATGGTATGAAAGCACGCAATCGAAGCATATCCTCTTTGCGAAATTTTAATTTCAAAACATACACCCCACGGCCACAAAAAAAAAAAAAAAACGGAGTCGAGCCTACTTAAAGCCCGGTTTCACTACTCGTAGAGTTGTTCTTAAAGTTGTTTTGCGCCAGTCGCACTCTTTGAAAATTATCTGATTTATTTTTTTATAGCAAATTTCCCAGCTGTTTTTCTTGACAAACAATAGTGATAAGTTCTTTCTCTGGATAGTAAATGACGTTCCAGCCTTAATATTTCTCATGTTAACTTATAAGTATCAATACTGTCAATTAAAACAAGCGCAAATCAATTTTTGACACGACAATGCCCAAATAAGTCCATACATAAAGGCAACCTACGGGATAACGTGCAAACAAAAGACTTAAATAATATTTGTTATGAATGTCGCTGTGAATCATTTCATTGATGTCCTTTCAGTTATAAACTACATTGTAACTACCGGAATCAGGGTATAAACCAAATTAATATGAAATATGATTGCATCCATTGTGTTCGTCCGTCGCAAACTGGTACACAGAATAGCAAGTGGCCGTATTGTTCAAAACCAACGCGTCATTGCTGAATGTCGACCGCATAAAGATGGCGCGCATGGGGGGACGCGTCAATCTTTTAAGGTACATAAAAGAAACAGTATCAACACTACTTTTTTTTCAAAATTACGTGACATTTCGATTCAAATAAACCTCAACTTAGTTTGCTACTGCAATATGTCTCAAAGTCTGGAATAGCTTACCGTGTGAAATGCGTCAAATGTCCAAAAATAACTTTAAAATCAATGTCCACGACACTTTACTCCGAATACTTTCAGAAGAAAATGATTATATTGATTTACCCGACTTAATAACAAAAATTTCCTGAAAACTTGGCCTTCTTATATTTGCAATGTTCATGATTGTAAACTTAATTAAATTGAATTTATTTATATTTATTTGTTTATTTATTTAACTACTGTTTTTCTCTAGTCTTTCTTGTGTTCTGTCTGTATATGTATTACATACGTGTAACCACTGCCCGCCTCGACTAGCTAATCTGCTAACTGCGGGCAGTGGATATTGCTTTATGTAAAATTTGTGATTATTAATAAACAGTTGAAACAGTTGAAACAGTTAAACAAAACCGAATGATTCCTTCAGCTGTCCCTTCTCTTACAAAATCGAAAACTGCGAGTTAATACTTGATAGAATTCGTCATTTCTCAAGCAGTACACCCATGGGTTTATTCCGGAGGAGGTAAAAGCAGCCGCTTCCACCCACGTCCACACCGTGTTGTAATAATAAAATACACCGCGTTGAGATAAATAATTCACAAACGACGTGACTAGACTTGGCAACCAACAAACCACGAACAGTCCTATTACTATGCTAACAGTCTTGGCAGCCTTGTAGTTCTTTTTACCTCTTTTAATTGCTTCTTGGTTCTGCGGCAAATTATTGGCAGTTATGATTATCTTGGACTGTTGTGCCGCGGCTTTCATAATCCGAATAGAACTTATCACAATGGCGATCATCGGTATCAATACAGTAATGACTGTAAATGACATCCATAAGGCCAATATGGCGGAACTTTTCCTGACCAAGAACCTCGAGCAAGGGAGAACGAACGACATAAACCAAACCGTGGCTATTGCCACATAACATCTTCTTTTAGTGATAATGTCTTGGTAGCGAAGAGGATGAAAGATGGCAATATTTCTGTCCAGAGTTACACAGCACAAGTTAAATGTTGTGGCCACGGTTGTGTGAATCCAGAGATAGTCAATCGTGCGCATGTATAGATGTTCGGCGTGCAAGCATCGTAGAGCTATCCATGCCGGAGCTATAACAAGTCCCACTAACAAGTCTGCTACCGCCAGAGACGTTATGAACAAATTAGAAATTGTTCTTAGCGACTTATGTTTGAGTATCAGCCATAAGACAATTGCGTTTCCAGCTATGGCGGCCAAACCGGCAATGCTGTACCAAGTTGATAAAACAATCTTTTCCGTCATGTTGAACTTTGCAAACTCGCACTTGATGGCACTTTTGTTATCCATATTTTCTGTTTTAGTTTGATATCTGTCACTGTTGATTTAAGCAGAAGATTATGAATATGACTTCAATCAGTCTTCTTAAACGAATTAATAGTCATGGATCTGCCATATTGCTTTTATAAGAACGTACAAAAACCTTTTTTTTCCTACAGAAGTTACATTAAACTAGTAGATTTTGAATTGGCAGCTTGTGTATTTGTCGTTCCAGGTCGGTAATGAGGGAAGCTCTCGTCCGGTAGATCGTCTGAAAAAGAAGGAAAGTGAGCTTGCCTTGTCGAAGGCGCTGGGCTATACCAGCCAATAAACTCTGATTTTACACTTCAGACAACAAAATTTTGGCTTTTCTTTGATATTTACCGTCTTATACCCTTGCAAACAAACCAACTCGAAATGTGTAAAAGTAGAATATAAAATACAATTTGTCTCACGTGCACCTGTTTTTAAATCATCTTCCTGTTGTATTTGGCCAATTAGCATTTACGTCATGCGGTTGTATTTGGTTAATTTAAAGGCACTTCGTTCTGTCAAAACCCTGACCGCTTGCACGATTTAAGTTATACTAATATATGTTTTATTTGTTTAGTGTCCCCGTGTACGGTTGTTGTTGGTATTTTTTATTACATTATTTCACCGGTAATTTACTTTCCGTGCAGTCGTACACTGATATCACATGATTCGGTTATTTGTTTTTCAAGTAAAAAAATATAACTTTGTTTTGACACATATTTATCCCCAGTTATGCTTTGCGTATATTAAAAATTCATGTTATAATGATAGCAAAATGCAGCTTTCGATCAGATGGTGAGCATGCATCACACTACCTATTGAGCGGAGCGTATGATATCAACGAATAGTGTACTGAAAAATTCATTTGGCGCAATGCCAGATTTATAAACCTTATTCGACGGTTTAACAGATAATACGCGCGGATATTTTACGAGTTTTGTAGTATTTTTTTCGAGAAAAAATATAATGCGCTCAATGAGTAAAATGTCCGCACGTTTTGTATGTTAAACCATCGAATAATGGATTTATTATTCGACAAAAATTATGTTATTGATAATAGCTTATGTCTTTAACCTTGGACACTAAAGTGTAATACGGCAATCTACTGTGTAATACGCGCGGATATTTTGCGTTCCTTATAAGGTAAAATGACGTCACAGTCGAATATAGTATCTTTACTGAATTTCCAAGGTTCCACCAGAATATTTCCGGAAATCAATTTTGATGAATTGTAATTATTTTCCATCCTTGTAATCCCACAATTTATCCGCAAACTTCACATTCTGTTTTTCTCTCTAGAATATATTCATCCAATTTAATTATATATTATTTTGGTCTCATTTGGCATTATAACTTGAAAGCGCGTCGTGTTTGAAATGACTTTTAAAAACGTCAAATTGATGTACTTACAGATAAGACTGGAAACAAAATAACATTAAAGAAAAACATGTCATTTCTTTAAAGAATAAAACCTCATTTCTTATTCCTTTCCTATGTCATACAGTTTACAGCACGTATTTCTGATCCCCTAGAGGAACTGAACTATCTATACCGGAAGTCACAGCTGCGTTTCATATTATGACACAGACATAGCTGCCTCCTTCTCAAAACAACCTTTTTGATGGATTGCCGTGAGAATCGGTTTCAGTTTGCCTATTGGAATCTCCTATCAGGCACATTTTCCATCGTATATGTTTAGCCAGATAAGTTCTTTGAACATGTGCAAAACATCGAATAGGCTGTAACGTAACGTGGAAGTGCTAACATTACATGCAAATGGGAACTCTATCAATCAATATGACATTACATTTATTACACTGTATGCGAATGACACATTGTTCAAATAATGAAACATCAATGAGGGCCTTTTAATTGTAAACATTTTGGATGATCTGTTTTACAAATAATAGTCATAACTAATTGTACTCGAAGGCAGTCACGTTCCCATTATAGATTTTCTCAGTTTCAAGCGTCACTGTAATTTTTGTCAATAAAATTTCATAACATTAGAAATGATCGAGTCTTGATCTAGATAAACTTACCCCTTTACACTCCCGTAAATGTACTAACGGCAAGTTGTCTACACCATCATAAAGACCTAAATTGATTTTCGAGAAAAAAGGCACATTTCTTCCTGAGCTTGAACGCATATATTGCGCATGCTTCCAGATTGAAACATATTTTTTCATACTTTTACTAGCATGTCATTACTTCGACTCATGAAAAATCAACTTTTGTCTAAATATTGTCTGATCTCCGTTTGCTTGTGCTGAGATTGACCATAAATAATAAAATGGCGTATGTGGGTGGGTCGTGCGTCGTGCGTCGTGCGTCGTGCGTCGAGGTCGTGGGTTGAGCGTGATCGTGGATCCATATTAACAACTGACAACATATATATATCTTTTATGCTGCTATCATCGAAATTTCTGTTGTTTAAAAAAGTCAATATATTTGGCAGTGAAAACGGCTCTAAATACCTTTTTCTTTCATCCGAAGTTGTTTATTTATGTTGTTATGGTTCACTCTATTTTAGTTGATATGAAAGACCAAACGATTTCGTCGACCATGTGGTCGAGTTGGGCCTCTGTCAAATCACACTAAGTCTTTCTCATTACGCTTACCCATTGTGACCATTTTCTGGAGCAGATCGATTATCAATCTTCAAACCGACAACAAGAACTTGCAAACTACTTTGTCGATATACGTTTTACCGGGCATCGAGAGTTTTACTTAGGATCTTACTTCCCTGTTACTGTCAGTTGTTAGGAAACGGAAGAGGTAATCAGGAGGGAATTTATTTGTGGATATTGAGGAACAGAAGAAGGAAACTTGTGTTGTGACGTTTTTGTAGGGTTAAAGATACTGTGATTAAAAATGCAAAGTTTTTGCAATTATTCCATTAACGTTTACTAACAGATGTCTACCGCCCTTGGTGATCTGCCTGCAGTCAGTCGGATTACTTGTTTTATGGGAAAAGTAGTCTCACGAGTCAGATTTTTGGGGCAGTGCAACAACAAGTTTAATTGGTTACCATAATGAACTGCTACAGCAAGACTTTCCGTAAACGTGTAATCATACTTGAGCATTCCTACGCTACTAATTGGATGGAGGCAACAAGTTCAGAAAAACATTTTCACGGTCGTACCAGTTAAGCTTTGTTAACGAGGAGATTCTACTTTATTATTCCGTTTTATTTCCTTTTCGACATTGTTGTGACGTTGATATTTTAAAGCCTAAGCAGGGTCGTTTTATATATAACCTTATTATCAACTATTTAAACAAAAACCAACGACGCGCGAGCCACGAGCCACGAGCCACGAGCCACGAGCCACGAGCCACGAGCCACGAGCCACGAGCCACGAGCCACGAGCCACGAGCCACGAGCCACGAGCCACGAGCCACGAACCCTCGAGCCACGAACCCACGACCCACCCACGCATGCCATTTCGCTTCTCCTCGTTTGCTCAACTGACAACTGACAAACGTACCTGAAGTAGATCCAAATCAATAACTAAAATACAAGCCTTTTAGCCTTTTTAGCAACTCAGCTAAATAATTGCCTATGAAGGTTTGGCTCGCGCCCTTATCATCATATTCATTCGATGTTGAATAATTTTTGCAGCTCAAAACTAATATACAGGTGTTACTGGGTGGTTAATTGACGTTGCAAATGAATGAATCCGCCATTTGAATTACATACAATTACCCGCGCTCCTTACATTATACAGTTTTATAGAAATTTTTAGAAATCTTCCATTAAATCACCTATTTTTTTTTTTGCCTCACAAAATAGGTGGTGTAGGACGGCACTTATAACTTGGTAGTAGTTAAAAAAATAAGTCATACAATTGTATTTCGTGTTGAAGGCTTCAGTAAGAGGGAAATTAAAAGTGGCCGCTGCTATCCAAAAATTAAAGTCCCCGGGCCGATGCAGATTATTCCTTTAAATGTTGAAAGCCATTCGTATATGACAAACGGTTTGCCATCTATTAGATCTTTGTGTTATTCACAGACTCTTTAAAAAATGATAATGCGCCTTTTCTCAGTTTCGTACTTAATTATGTTTTAAATAAAATTGGTTCTGTTCCAAGTCAATAACACTGTTCCGATTCAATCGAAGACTGCGAGTTAAAGCTTGATAGAATTCACCATTTCGCAAGCAGTACACCCATGGGTTAATGCCTGAGGAAGTAAACGAAGCCACTTCCACTAATGGCCACACAATGTTGTAATAATAAAGCTGGTTGCAGTGATCGGACTGAGTAAAATAATTTAAGAAAGAGGTGATAAGACTTGGCAGCCAACAAACCACGAACAGTCCTACGACTATGCTAACGGTCTTGGCAGCCTTGTAGTTCTTTTTACCTCTTTTAATTGCGTCTTGGTTCTGCAAATTGTTGGCTGGTGTGATTCTCTTGGACTGTTGTGCCGCGGCTTTCATAATTCGAAAAGAACTTATCACAATGGTGATCATGGGTATCAATACAGTAATGACTGTAAATGACATCCATAAGGCCGATATCGCTGAGCTTCCCTTAACTAAGAACCTCGAGCAAGGGAGAACAAACGACATAAACCAAACCGTGGCTATTGCTGCATAACATCTTCTTTTAGTGATAATGTCTTGGTAGCGAAGAGGATGAAAGATGGCAATATTTCTGTCCAGAGTTACACAGCACAAGTTAAATGTAGTGGCCACGGTTGTGTGAATCCAGAGATAGTCAATAGTTTCACCATAGGTTTGTACATTCGGGAATAAACACCTCAAAACAATCCAAACCGGCAGTATAACAAGTCCTACTAAGAAGTCTGCTACCGCCAGTGAAGTAACGAACAGGTTAGAAATTGATCTAAGTGACAAATTGCTGGATATCAACAATAATACAACCGCGTTTCCAATTATGGCAAACAAGCCCGCGATTCCACACCAAGTTGATAAAACAATCTTTCCGGTCATGGTGAACTCTATATGCTCATTTTCACAAGTGCTTGCGTTGTTCATACTTGCTGTTACATTCAAATGTAAACAAGAGGAGGATTAAGATGATAAAAATAACTTATTTCTCATCTATAGTTATATAAATACTCATGTCTGAAAGTAATTAATAATATATGAAGCTCTCACAACAAAAAAATAATACTATTAGTCGATCTCGGTATGATGGCTAAAAGCACTTTTTTTGTAATATTTGCATTTTTTAAAATCTTAAACCCTTTTAAACGTACCTTACTTACATTACCTTTATATTCGCGCGTATTATCTGCCAAAACAGCGAATAAGGTGTATATCTTTGATGTCCTTGTTCAAGGTAGCTTAGTTTTGTTCACTAAAACATTTTTTTTTGCAGCCCGTACTAACATAGCGTACTAACATATAGCGTACTAACAATTCGTCTCGCTCAGACTGTGATTCTGTTTGTTTTTCATTTGCCGCTGTGCACAGTATTTTCAAGTAAAATTGTCTGGCGTCTATTTATCCCTGTGCGGTAAAATAAAAATAGTTCATTAAAATGGAAACGAAAATGCTGGTAAAATTTTAGTATTAAATTAAATGTCAATGACAAAATAGTGTATTTTAGTACCAAACATGGAATTGCTTGTAACTCTGGGACTGATGGATCTAGTTAAACATGCGCATTTAAAGTAGTAAAAGGTTTTCCTGTCTGGGGAAGCAAAAAAGTTTACTTGGTTTCTGTGTGCTGTAAAACCTGTTTCGATATAGCTCATCGCTGAGATAGAACCTCGATCGTTGTGGCTGCGAAAAACAACCTTCCGCGAAAAAAATCGTTATGAAATAATAATTATTACGCTCATATAGTGACAAATGACAGGTTAGAAATCCCGATTGTCAGAACTAAGGAAGAAGGAAAACAAACTTTGAACTTAGCTCGAAAGTAGAGAGTTCTTTCAGCAATTTGAGGGAGCGTCGTCATGGTGATGTGCTATAATATTAACGGTTAACGGGACACTGTCACGAGTGCGCATGCGCCAGTTTTTCGAATCGAAACTTGAATAGTTTAGCCTAAATTTTTCAAGTTGAACCGTCAATTTCAAAATGGCGTCGACTAGTGGCGGCGGTCACGGTGGAAAACGAAGAAACTCGAAACGGAAACAGATATTTGGTACGCCGAAAACAGCAATAAAAGAGTGGTTGAAATCCCATAAAAGTGTTTATTTCGAGGATACAATTTCTAAGTCATGGTATGAAGCGAAATTCATCGCAGGCTACGAAACTTGCTCCGATTCTGTCTTCACGGTGCAATTATTGTCGCTGGAATATTGCTCACGTCACGAGAAAGCGAAGGATTTTAAGTTATTAAAATTTCCTATTCGACCTGGGGGGGGGGGGGGGGGGGGGGGGTGGGGCACAAAGTGCCCGCGCTGACTTTCAACATTCATAACTTCTTTGATATGTATTCAAACGCCATCAAACTTTGTGATTTTTCCTAAAATTTATCTGGCAACAATTTCATATGTCAATTTTTGATCACGTGACTTGATGTTTCCATGGAAACAAGATTTTGACAGCCATGATTTTTGAAATTTGCATATTTATACCTTTGAATGAAGAAAACATTGTTTATTGGTGTAACTTTTACATTTTTACGTCATTTAGCGTTTATTTATTTTATTTTTTGTATTTTATTTATTTTTTTGCATTGTCGTCCGATATTTGTGAGAGGTAAGGCATAAGCTTTTTCCATTTTTCATTGTGAAATTGAAGTTTGTTGTTTCTTTTAGCTATTGAACTTTCAGATTCATAAACTGCTTTCAGATATTGATTGAACACAACTTTACAAGGGAGGGAGCCGTTAAATCTACACCTAAAGATATACTGTTTGGAAATAAGAATTACGTGATTTTTAAGTAGTGCATTTTCAACTGCTTTAGTAATTCTGAAAATCACCTCACTTCCATTGATTTCGTAATCTTCCAATAAATGCTTAATTGAGTGCCAGAAACTTGATACCAACGGACAACTGAAAAATAAGTGACACATGGTTTCCTCCGAAGATTGGCAGAAGGTACAAAGAGGAGAGTCAATCTTTCCAATTTTAAAAAGAAAATCATTTAAAAGTAATATTCTATTCAAAATCTTATACTGAAGTTCACGCGTCTTGGTGTCAATTGCGCATTTAAACGCATTACTGTAGATTAATTCCCAGTTCAAATCGTATTCGGAGGCATAAGCTTCATCGTATTTTTTCTTTGCTGTGGGAATGATCGAACGTTTGGACACGAGAATATTATATATTTCCCTGGAGGAGATTTTTGCTAAAAGAAAGGTTTAATCGTTCGAATACAGCAACACGTCGTCAGTCGGGGGTTCAGTTTTGATGAGTAGTGCTGATGGAGGATCGGAACTCATCGCCTTCTTCCACTCCGCTGGAAGGGAGTGGTGGAGACCTTTTAAAAGCATCATATCCAGAGCATTCAAGTTTTGTAAGGTAGTATTAAGAAGTCCCAGGGAAAAGAGCTTACGATCAAAAACTGATTATTGTTTCATAAAATCTGATTGACAATTTCTTCCAGTGTAGTAACAGGTTGAGCATTCAATTTTGTCCAAGTGGTTAGGCATTCCCTGTAATAATCAGGTAGCTTTAGTGGGAGCTTCGACAGGTCAAAGTTGCAATGAAAAAGACATTTACCGCCGACGATGCGAAGATAGTGATCGAGTATAATTTTCCAAGAACATAATGAATCATCCATAAACTTTTTTATACATACTACTCTTTGCGCGTTAACAAGGGATTTAATATCTGGCATTTTCAAACCACCCTTTTCAATTGAGTTAATAAGAGCGAGTCGTTTTACTTTGTCTTTACCATTCCACACAAAATTATAAAGAACGTGATTGACTTCTTTAATGAATTTAGAATTAGCCGACATAAGGCTTATGCGATAAAGAATTTTAGGAATAGCAAACGTTTTGATTATTTGTATTTTACCTATTAGGGTGAGACCTCTCCAGTTCCAACTCTTGTAAAGCTTCCTGAGCGATTTAATAATTGAGTCAAAATTAAGCTTGTCAGAGCAAGATTGATCAAGAGTAAAATGTACGCCCCAAATTTTAACCACCTTTTTTAAATCCTCAATGTTTAGATCGTCTGCGGAGACGTCCGAAGGTCCAAGATTCATTACTTCGGTTTTTAACTTATTTACTTTCAGTCCCGAATATTGGCTAAAGATTTGTAACGCTGTCCTTGAGGAAAACAGCGAGGTCGTCTGCAAAGATAATTAGTTTGAATTCCTGGTCGTTAATTTGTATACCCTTGATGCTATTGTCGTTCCTTATATGTATCGAAAGTGTTTCTAAAACCAAGATAAACAAATACGGAGAGAGCTCCCTCGAGCTGTTCCGGAATGCCATAAAATGTAAGGTTCTCTCTTCTTTGATAGGTTTCCAGGTACCATTGCTGTTGGCGCAAGGCGTTGACCTCCTTACTAAGTTTATCACGTTCCTTTTTAAGCTCTTCCACGTCAACGTTGACCGAGTTCATGCCGTTCTCTGCCTCGTTCACAGTTTTCACGTTGGCGTTTATTTATTGGTTTTGATTAACTTTGAGTGAATTCGGACGGTTTTTAAGAGGTTTTAAAAAATTTGAGAAATCCAAGATGGCGGATCCAAGATGGCGGCCGTATAACTAATTATCTAATAATTACGTCATATGACGTCATCGTGCCATTGTGCGGACAGCAAAGGAGACAATTTTGGACGTACTATGTACCCTCTAGGTTTCATTGTCATAGCCTTAATGTTCTTGAAGTTACGAGGCTCAGGCTCAGAAACTCAATAAAAGCCCAGGTTGAATTGGGTTAATGTGTGATTTTAATGGCGGATGACTAGGCTGGGAAAGATTGACAAATTGAAGATTTCAGGTTAAATTTTTCAGACAAGTTGTTTCCCCGTATCTTTGAAAAATCGATTAGAACATTGCTGTGTTTCATTCTCCCTTTAATTAATCCACCGGGAGTAAAAAAAAAAAAACTGCAGTGAAACATTTGATTGATTGCAATTTCGTGATCTATTTGATTAGCATTGATTTAATTGTTCTTTGGAAAAAAACATATTTGAGATCCATACACATATGACAATGATAAATATCCATTGACATTGTTATGTAGTGCAAATTGCTATTACCGTTATACAATAATTGGAATTCTACGCGCATTTTGATTGGTCGTTGGCTATGATCTATTGGAGGACAGATACATAGATGACGTCATCGAGACGAAATTTAAATAAATCAGTGTTTAAAGAAATAGATTCCAGTTTGCCGTACATTTGTTTAATAATGGATCACAGACGACATCACTGAATGTAATTAGAACATTAGTGACCCTCTCGACTATTTGTTTTACTGCATTTTGACGTCATTTGTGATCTATTACTGAACACAAACCCGGCAAAATGGAATCTAATTTGAGTAAAATCATCAAATATTACATTTCTCCTCAGGATCTTAGAATCTACTCCAAGTGACAAGTTAACCTGACTGCTGATAATTATGGTGAGGGATATGGACTATATAGGATGGCATGAGAACAGACAACACTTCCATTGAAACCACTAAGCTGTTGATTTGCAATGATTTGTTCTACATCAGCTTCTTCGTTTCCAGTATCACTGATTGGTAGTTACAAGACAGGTCCGTAGCAGGGGGAGAGGCGGGGGGGGGGGGGGGGGGGGGGGGGTTGGCGTGTTCATCCGGATGCTACCATTGGCGCCTGGGTGCTCGACCCCACCCCTTCCAGCCACGTGATTTGTCAATTGTAGGCGAATTCTCCTGCAGTCGGATTCTTAAGGTCTATTTCCAAGTTTAAAAAGACAAAGAAAAACGCCCTCCATAAAACGTGAAATAAGAAAATTTCACGTCGTAGTCGTTCAGGGACGGCAAAGAAATGCACCAAAATGCAGAGTTGTTGTTTTGCTTACTAAACATAGATCTAAACTTATTGATTTATTGACGTTCTCGTTGCTGTCACCGTCGTCGTTGCTTAAGCTCCCTAATCTCTATTTTTTTTATGGGATGGGAGATAAATTTACTTGGCCAATTTGCTCGGCTCCTCCAGTTATTTTAGCCTTGCTACGGGCCTGCTTGAAGAAGTGTAAAAAATAGTGCAGTGATATAGCCTCGCAGTCGCTACATCGTCCATGGATCCGTTAAACATGGGTTGGCTTTTCAACAGCAGTTTACCTAGTTTACATATCGCGTGATTACCAGGGAAAACAGACAAACGTTTGAGAAAATATGGCGGGAAATTCCAAACTGATGACCTAGTTCTAGTGAGATCTTAGGAATTAAAACCAATTTATAATTATTACATAAACTTCAGTTAAATGCAAGGATTTCTCCTACCACAGAAAAGTGTAGAGATATACTCACTGTGGAGAGTGAACATATCAGTGTCTTTACGTTGAACTTACCTTCCATGTTTGCCCTTATTAAATGTCAAACGAGCAACCTCGTCCTTACCCCAGTCCCCTGGACAAGGCTTCCAAGATACTCCACGAATCGTAAAAGCAGAGAGGACCCTGGGGACGATGTTGATCAAACGAGTTAAAATGTGAGAAATATGTAGTGTTTTTTACTAACTTCATTAGCGAGCTTAAAATTTACCACCTTTTTTATTGATCGCGAGTTAAAACGTGTTGATCTAAAATCGAAACATCTTCGGATCTTTCTCGGAAATTTCGGACATCTTCGTAAATATTAATTCGGAATTGGCCAGACCCTTTATGTCGAAAGAAATTTTGCGTTGAGCTAAACCTTCTGAAAGCAATGGTCGCACGGACACATCTCCGTTTTATTACCAGTACCCTATGCATGCGTTCAGCCATGTCACCCGGTACCTAATGGTTTTGCATTGCTACGTTGTGTGATAAGCTAAAAACTCTCTCGCCACTTTCTCGACCATTTAGAGTAAAACCGAAACCAATCGAGGCTTGTTCGCCCTCGTGTTACCACGCTTGGCACCAGCTGCATGTATTTTCTTTGAGGTCCGAATTTTTTTGCCAGATTATCTCCCTGTGTTGTGATTGGCTAAAATGATTACCTGATCTTGGTTACACGAAATTTAAACGCAATTGAAAATAAACGTGCTATAAAATGCGATATGAATAGAAATTACGAGGTATAAAGATGCATAGAATCTAGCAACTCTCACAACACCTCCAATTGACAACACTACAATTTACAATTGTTGATAATTGTACAGCGGTTAATTTTTAAAGTTAGGCGAACTGAGCAGGGGCACCCAAAGAGGAATACTTGTGCTGTTTTTTTTTTCATATCTGAATTATTTTATTTCAGCGGCAGAAAACTTTGAGAAAGGAATCTTATTCCCGGAATTTACCAGCTGCTTTGTCCTTTCCACAGATGCTAGTTGACCTTATTTTGTACCTCATGTAAGACGACATGTTTTATCCCTCCGTAAACAAAAGGCGTAAGATCCGTTTGGTGTTCCTGACTGAGAAGTTCAAACGACAACAGATGATTAGCTCAGTAGCTTCTGTCAATCATGCATGTTTAGCATGGCAACAAAACATCCGTTTCTTTCATCGTGCGATCTGGTGGCTAATACAATGATTGATGGTAGCTTATGGTAGCTAGCATATCTTTCATTTTATTCTGTTTTTACATTTAACAATTGTATCTTAGCTGAAGTTTTGAAGGGAATTTTGACTTATTTTCCACCGTATACTATAACATCAGACAACGAAACCAACCAATTGTTGAGAAAGAGGAAAAAATCATGGTATGTTTTAACCATGTTAGAGACATAAATGTGAAACATTTGGACCCATGTCTGTCTATGACTGGAGACATTTATGGACAGTTTTGGTATATTTTATGGTAATTTATCACACCACTGGACCGTTATTTTTCGGTTTATGTTCATACCAAAACATTTTTTGGTTTTGAAAATGACACCAAATCCCCGTGATACTTTCCCTTTAATTTAGTGAGCCACAAGTTTTATTAGTGTAACCTTTAATAAATAAAGTTTCTTACATACTAACTTACTTATGTATTTCTCACTGTGTGTGTGTGTGTGTGTGTGTGTGTGTGTGTGTGTGTGTGTGTGTGTGTGTGTGTGTGTGTGTGTGTGTGAGGGGGGGGAGGAGCAGGTTACACAGGGGCTTTTGACGACTTCCCTTGTCCCCGACCCCGGGATTTTACTGTCCAATCTAGTCCGAGGGTGAGAATTTGTCAACTCTGCCATTTTAGAATGTCGGCTATGTCGAGGCTAGTCCTCAACAATCGTTCTTGTTTTTAAAGGGACAATGTCCCGGCTGGTGGATCGTGTTTTCATGATTATGGAAGAAACAAGCGCCAGAAGCAGGGGGGGGGGGGGGGGGGGGGCAGAACACTCCACAGGGCCAGACACTTTTTTCGTGTTTCAATCCTCCAACAAAATATTACGTCACATCCGGTTAGAAAATTTCAAGAAAACCAGACTCAACGCCTCGGTGATTGTCGGCGAATTGCAAGTCAAGCTGTTTTCTTTCTGCGTATTTATGAACCTACAGTGTCATGGCATTTCATACTATGGGCAAAAGGTAGTTGCAGAAATGTTGCATCGTATTTTTAAGCAAATATTTCGGCAAAAGAGAATTGTTTAGTATTGTTTTGACGGTAAATAACAGCAAGCAAAGTGGCGTGTAATGGCGAACACTCCACACCTCCAAGACATGTGGCGCTCGGACTTTTGGCTCTTGTCGTTTCTGATCGAGTGAAATCATCGAAAACTATAGCCCACGGTCTCAATAACAGCAAGAAGGAACCATTGGAGGTCATAGTTTTCATCGTGCTGTGCGGGAACATTATTACCACTCGACCTGAAGCTGTCAGTGTATCTTGAACTGCTGTCTTATCATGGCGAACACTCTACACTTACAAGACACGTGGCGCTCGTACTTTTGGCTCTTGTCGTTTCTGATCGAATGAAATCATCGAAAACTATAGCCCACGGTCTCAATAACAGTAAGAAGGAACCATTGGAGGTCATAGTTTTCATCGTGCTGTGCGGGAACATTATTACCACTCGACCTGAAGCTGTCAGTGTTTATTAAACTGCTGACTTATCATGGCGAACACTCTACACTTCCAAGACATGTGGCGCTCGTACTTTTGGCTCTTGTCGTTTCTGATCGAGTGAAATCATCGAAAACTATAGCCCACGGTCTCAATAACATCAAGAAGGAACCATTGGAGGTCATAGTTTTCATCGTGCTGTGCGGGAACATTATTACCACTCGACCTGAAGCTGTTAGTGTATCTTGAACTGCTGTCTTATCATAGCGAACACTCTACACTTCTAAGACATACGCCCACGGTCTCAATAACATCAAGAAGGAACCATTGGAGGTCATAGTTTTTATCATGTTGCAGGGGAATATTATTACCACTCGACCTGAAGCTGTCAGTGTGTCTGTCACTGATGGATTGGAACTGAATCTGATCTAGAGGCTGAATCCTTTACAGATTAAAGGTTGATGTTCTATGTAATGTTTACTACATGTACATGAGCGGGAGTGCTGTATCGGCCTATACAATCATGAGGCGCAGCCGAGTGAATGTATAGTGCCGATACAACACGGACGCGAAAGTTGTAAACAACTTGTCAAATTCATATTCCAGATACAACCCACTAGTGGTTGTATCTGGAATGTAAATTAGATACGACCACTAGTGAGTTATACATGTATCTGATTTACAAGGTTAACCATGTTATTGGAATGGCTCATTTCTATTTGTTAGTACCCTTATTAATTATTAATGAATTTTACAAATATACATATTATATACTTTGTTTCAAAAGGCCAAATGAATGGCAGCACAATGCAATGCTGATGTAGACCGTTTATTAAAGCACAAAGTAATTACTGAAGTAAAAACTTATTTTCATCAACATTATATATTTTAAAGAAAATAAAGTTAAAACCAATAAATAATCGATTTTCATTTTTTTCGTGTAGTATCCAAAATCGTCTAAGTTGTTGTAATTGACACATGTTCCTTTCATAGAAATAATACATCTCTTTAGGTCTGTCCCCTTTGAATTATATTATCAAGTTTTTCAAGTTTGTTTTTGAGGCTATTCCAAACAATAGGGCCGCTAAAAATTGAAGACCTACTTTATGTGTATACTTGAAACCAGAAACCCATAAGTGGGTTGAAACGTGTAACATGCATTCACAGCTTCCGAATATTCATTTTCTGCTTAGTACCATATTTGGAAACCCTTTGGACCCTCAAGATTGGAAGCAAGTTGTTCTAGAGAATTGATTGGTTAATATTTTTATCTTGATTTTTATCTTGATTTTCCAAATATGGCTTGTAACAACTTTTTAGCAAATTGAATAATCGGAAGCTTGTTTAGAAGCGTACAAGATACAGTTGCATGTTTCAACCCACTTGTGAGTTTCTGTTGAAACTTATTTCATACACACATTTACTTTTCTAATAGGTTGTTTTCAGCCTGGAAACAAAATATTCATGCATTTGTGTTTTAGAACATAATCATTACTAATCCATTTTTTCAAACATAAAGAGACATTAATGTTTTAATAGTTATGCACAGTCATGTCATTGGTTTCCAGGACAACTAACTAAAGGGGGTTGTGAAATGGCTATTGCAAAGTTGTAAATTTTTCCCTGTGGTGGGGCACCTTTCGAATCAAAGCCCCCTAAGTCATATTTTTTTTTGGAAGAGAAAATCCAACTCATAGCCACATCCTTAACAAACTGATCCCAACCTCTAGATCAAAGGAATTCTTTTCATTAAATAGACTAAAGGAAAATAGTCAGAAGATATTTTTGGTATTTAAAACCAATCCTTGTTGACGAAAAAAATTCATGTGGGTTTCACAAGGGTAAGGACTTCTGAAATTTAGGTCAAAGTCAAAGGCCACTGAGGAGGAGAGAAATCAAGTAATGTGAAGATGGCACATATAAAAGCTTGCCAAGAAGCCCTACATTCCTTTTATTTAACCTTGGAAATAGCAAGTCCAAACCTGATAACATCATTTTCTGTCTTTTTCACTAATCTTGATTATTTAGGCAGTTATTTTTTAGACATGTCCTCAGATTTATTTATTTATTTTTTTAATATTTAGATAAGCAGTCTTGTATATTAAAAAAAATAATTATCATTCTCTATGAATCACAACACCTCATAAAAGGAATCTTGTTTAGATTCGATGAATACTGGCACATTTAAATAAAATTTGCTTTGTTTTTGTCATAAAGTACCTTTTATTGATAAATTAGGCTATGTTCTCTAGGTGTACATAACAGCCAAATGTACTTTGACAAAATTTATTTAATAACAGTGAGTTGAAAAGTTTTTTTGTCAGTTTGCAAGAGTATTTTCACTTTGGGTAATTTTAAGTCTGACGTGACTCTTAAAAAGTCTGAAAGGTTTCCCTATAATTTTGCCCTCTACATTATAAACAAGTAATTGCATCTTCGATGAGAAGTGTATAAAATATGAAACAGAGAACAACAACCTTTATTAATTTACATACATGTACAGCCACATTCAGGAGTTCAGGTCGAGTGGTAATTATGTTCCCGTACAACACGAGAAACACTATGACCTTCAATGGTTCCTTCTTGATGTTATTGAGACCGTGGGCTATAGTTTGCGATGATTTCACTCGATCAGAAACGACAAGAGCCAAAAATCCGAGCGCCACATGTCTTTATAGTGTGGAGTGTTCGCCATGATAAGACAGCAGTTCAAGATACACTGACAGCTTCAGGTCGAGTGGTAATAATGTTCCCGTACAACACAAGAAAAACTATGACCTCCAATGGTTCCTTCTTGATGTTATTGAGACCGTGGGCTATAGTTTTCGATGATTTCACTCGATCAGAAACAACAAGAGCCAAAAGTACGAGCGCCTCATGTCTTGGAAGTGTAGAGTGTTCGCCATGATAAGACAGCAGTTTAAGATACACTGACAGCTTCAGGTCGAGTGGTAATAATGTTCCCGTACAACACGATAAAAACTATGACCTCCAATGGTTCCTTCTTGATGTTATTATGACCGTGGGCTATAGTTTTCGATGATTTCATTCGATCAGAAACGACAAGAGCCAAAAGTCCGAGCGCCACATGTCTTGGAAGTGTGGATGTGTTCGCCATGATAAGACAGCAGTTCAAGATACACTGACAGCTTCAGGTCGAGTGGTAATGATGTTCCCGTACAGCACGATAAAAACTATGACCTCCATTGGTTCCTTCTTGATGTTATTGAGACCGTGGGCTATAGTTTTCGATGATTTCACTCGATCAGAAACGACAAGAGCCAAAAGTCCGAGCGCCACATGTTTTAGAAGTGTAGATGTATTCGCCATGATAAGACAGCAGTTCAAGATACACTGACAGCTTCAGGTCGAGTGGTAATAATGTTCCCGCACAGCACGATGAAACCTATTACCTCCAATGGTTCCTTCTTGCTGTTATTGAGACCGTGGGCTATAGTTTTCGATGATTTCACTGGATCAGAAACTACAAGAGCCAAAAGTCCGAGCGCCACATGTCTTGGAAGTGTGGAGTGTTCGCCATTACATGCCACTTGGCTTGTTGTAATTTACCGTGAAAACCGAACTAAACATTGCTATTTTGCCAAAATCTTTGCTGAATGGGACGAAGCAGTATGTCTACAACTTTGTCTTCCCATGGTATAAAATTCAATGCCACTGTCGGTTAAAAAAAAAGAGAAAAGTCGTGCCTTTCCCAAACTTTCTCTTTGAAATTCTCGGAGACGAGCCGAGCGGGATGGAGCGGCATTTTGTAACCGGATGTGACGTAATATTTTGTTGGAGGAGTCCTGTACGAAAAATCGACGAGTGTTCTGCCCCCCCCTGGCCAGAAGTAATAAAAGCAAAGAATTCTATTATGCTGCTCTCGCAGTCCCGCAGTCCCGCAGTCCCGCAGTCCCGCAGTCCCGCAGTCCCGCAGTCCCGTAGTCGTCAAAATGAAAACAACAACTCTGTTGCTTAACCGACCGGGGGGGGGGACGTCCAGAGCTCCAAACCCTTAGAAATATGATAAAATATAGGGGTCAGGTATTTGTGAAATTTAGAAAAATAAGAAATATTCACGATTTAATGAGCTCAAAAGGCCCCCCTGGTATTTTTGAAAAATAAGGCTAATTTTTGCTAATTAACAAATTTCTATTATAACAATATTCAGAGAATATTTGCTCCGTTTCTATAAGAGCTGTTGCCTTGAAAGTTGCAAATAATGATCACGTGGGCACACTGTCTGACCCTCATAAAATTAGCACTCAAATCCCAACGGGCGCTTACAGAGAGTCCTTACAGACGTCTTAACAGTGTTCTGTAAGGTTTATTTTTAGGCAACGAAGGGATTTCGCCCTCGGTGAATAAATCACGTATCCACGAGGTGCCTAAAAATAACCGACTTATATTCCACATGGGCGAGATTGACTCCCCAATGACAAACAAGCGCTTTTGTGCAATGCATATATCGGAATGTCTTTGTATGTGTGGAGAACAATAGAATAAAAATGCTGAACGTACGCACTGGGATTTCGACGTGGTAAATTCGTACAGAACTAACATGTTTGCGTTGCGTCTGAGCTTTATTCACTCCGACATTAGAAGACGTGAGTGACTCAGAAGACGACTTGTTTCTTACTCAGAACAGTTTCAGTGGTTCGTTAAATGTAAGCAGTAAGCTGGACGAGGAGCCAGCGACTGAACAGCCTCGAGGTGCTTATGATAACGCGCAGCAGAAGTGACTGAGGGGTTGTTCGAAGATGCCGCAGCAGTTTGCAACAAGATAGAGGAGATTAATGACGATGGCAAGAAGTTAAGTAAAGGGAACAAAGACTCATTTTTAAATGAGCCAGAAGCGAAGAAAGGTAAAGTAGAATCCAGTATTTCGGAACGATCATCGTCTGTGTTCAATTTAACAAATTGCTCGGTTGCGTTCAAAATGTAAGAATCCTTAAAGTTGGTGACAAATTTTTCTTGCTTTGATGTTATTTTTGTTTGAAACTTTGGGTGTTGAGAGGGGAATATGTCGGGGGAATATGTCAGGGGAATATGTCAGGGGAATATGTTGAGATGAATATATTCCATTGTTTTGCTATTGTTTCAGCCCCTCACTCCGACCCCTGTAACAATCAAAAGCCGCCACCAGCTTTTCAGACAGTTGATAATTAGCGGGGATTACTCAATATAATCCCCTCCGAGAACAAAGGAAACCAAGCCCTGTGGAATAAAAGGAGTGTTAAGTTCAACCGGGATTACTGCCCAGGAGAAACACAACCACAGGAGTTGTCCGTGGTACTCTAAATGATATACCCCGCACCTAATTGCAATAACGTCATATCAAAAAACAAAAAGCAAAAAAACAAATAGGAATTAATTAGCATATAATGAGTCATCATACATTCACAACACGCACGTTTATAGCTGTATTCATGTATTAATCATGTTATTGAGAGAAATCATTTGCATCAGTTTCTTGGTGTCATTTTGATGCAATTCGAGGCTGATTCATCTGGCAAATTTCAAATCACATTACATGGTTAATTAATTCCTATTTCGTTTTTTGCTTTTTGATATGACAACAACGGATATTGCAATTAGCTGTATGTCAGATTAGATTGCTTAGTCAACTGCCGTCTACCGATATCCCGAACCAACAGTTCTTCGTTGGTTTAACGCTTTTCGTTAATAATATTGTAGCTATTCATCATGGGATGTCTAGTGTTGAGCTCATTAACTATCTGCGGACGTACAAGAGCATTTATTGTTGGCACATACTGTCTTCAGTAGTTTGTTTATCCTTTTGACACATTTCGGTGAAGTTTGGCGACAACAGGTTTCTATGGTAACAAGATATGACGTCATAAGTAGCATGAGGTCAAGCCATTTTTTAATAAAAATGCGTGGGTTTTTTACTTTATTTCGGTGAAAAACATAAAATGCTACTAAAAGCAGCAAAATGTTTAATTGTATCATATTTTGCAACTCTAGCAAAAAATGTTTGCAATTTCCACATTTTCCAGATAAAGTTATTTATGTGTGTAAAGTTGAATTTTTAGTAAAATCCAAGACGGCGGCCATATTGTCGGCCATTTTGGATGACGTCACGGACCCCCAGCAGCGCTACAACCCATAATATTTACCTTATCTTGCAGAGCACATCACACCGCAGGCTATCTATTAGATGTAAAATATTTTCGAAATATTGCAACATCAAAAAAACCCAACCCATCTTGTTCCACGGTGAAGGTGGTACAAGATGGTGGTTTGCGTGTACGTCCGAGGGTTAAACACTTCACTATAAGGTAAAGAATAACGGCTGCTTGATACTTCCAGGGAACCATCTAAATAAATGCTTGAAATGGAAATTTGAGCCAAGTAATATTTTATTGATAACTTTGAGTACGTCAGAGTTTTGTTTTGCTTCATAATCTGTATGCATTCCTTGATGCTCAACCTGCAGAATAAAAAAACACAAAAGCCATAAAATAATTATTACTGCGGTTTGTTTTGTTTCCCGCAGCAGAAACGAGAATTGCTACAATGTTTCTACAATAAGATCGGATTCCAAAGTGAAGCTGTGGACGTCAGAAACTCAAGTAGCGTTATTTGCCAGAGCGAAATCTAAAATCACGTCACTCTATAATTTTAGCGTTGGAAAGATTGCTACGTCTGATGTAAGATATAACCTAACTGATAATGACAACGGGAATGGTCCAATATGAATTTTATCTTTATCGTTTAATTTATCGAATAAACGTCTTATCTCAAAACTTCATAGTTTGCTGAGAATTAAAAAAGACGGCAATGAATCTTGGGTTAAGCAGGGAGGAGGGAATTTTATCCAGGCCATTCCGGCAATTAATTCAAGGATATTCCACTTTCTGTGTGCCTGGTATTCATTCATTATTGAACTGGTGGTTTCGCCAGAGCATTTTGAGTTTGCAACAAACGCCACGGTTTATAATCGATTGATATCAAGGTATCTGATCCAGTGATATCAATGATATCTGAACACTCAGACTATACGCATGAATTCGACAGACGTCCAGAATAAGTGGGTAGTTGTTATACCCAGGGGCGGATTAAGGACCCCTGGGGCCCTGTGGCAAATTTATAACGTGGGGCCCCACATACCAAAAGGAGTTAAATTAACAGCACCCGGCATTGGGCCGGCAACCCCATTTTTCATCCCCAACCCCCCACCCAGAACTGCCCCGCAAAAACAGTTAAAAAAAGAACTAAGGGAGGGCTTTTTTCCTTTGAAAAGCAAGGTTTCACCACAATATTATTTAGTGTCAAGAGGTCATGACTTTTATTTTTGTTGTGGCTTTGCCGTTTGGAGTTAAGTTTTCCTTCTCAACGATATTCTGAAGACATAGCTGACAAAAGTTGCTCCTCAACAGCGTCCATATTAGCAACCAACGAAATTATTCTCCTCAGTTCACAGCAACTCTCCAACACAGGCAACCAGTGTTGGACTGTTGCTGACTCGTCCCCAGTCGTCTTTCTAAGCAAGACGCGGGAGACGCGCGTGGGGGATAGACGCGGAACGAGAGAAGCGCGACCTTCCCATCACACCTCGCGCTCCTCTCGTTAGTTGAGAGACGACTGGGGACGAGTTAGGGACTGTTGCAGAAGTACCCGCGACGTGACACAACGTTTCCAATAGTCTTTCGCGCTCCTCTGCCAACTCGGTACATATAAGGGTGACATTGAGGAATCCCTTGGCGATAAACTTATTAGTCGTGCCTTGGCTACGAGCCTAGCCGCACGACTTATAAAACGGGCTCCAAAAAGTAAAAACGTTCACTTTTTTCAAGTAGTTTTTAGCCTGAGGCGAAGTGTTAGTGACGTCATATCAGTTGATATAGCAACTTCAAGCTCATGGATGATTGGATTTATTTCAACATAAGAAAAAGGAAAATGACGAAACGAAACTTATCAAGTAAAAGGAACTTACATTATTGCCGGGTTTGGCGAGAGTTCCATTTGATAACGATTTCGTTTTCTTTCTTTTCGAACAACAGATAAAAGGAAGTATTAAATATAAAAGTTAAAGTTGATCTTTCATGCACGAGTGATTGCGAAAGACTGATTAAAGGTTTCAAATGACGTACAGTGTGGTAACGTTCGTGACGGATCACCTGGTGTGACCGGAAAAGCGACTGTGGTGTAAAACAAATCAGAACAATATATTGAATTAATTATCGTACCTTAGGGGCACCTACAAGATCCTTAAAGCTTCTTAAAGCACGACTTCACTACTCGAAGAGTTGTTGTTCTTGTTCAGTTTTCATCTCTGTTGTGTACTTCTCCAATAAAGGAAGCGTGTTACGCTAACGCACATGCCAGCAAAGAACTTAATATGCTTCACCTACTTGTGAAACAAGACTTAGCATCAACATTTCCAAACGTTGAGATCGCACTGCGAATATATCTCTCCTTAATGGTGTGCAATTGTAGTGGAGAGCGCTCATTTTCCCAGCTTAAGCGCATAAAAAATGAGTTGCGATCAACAACGATCCAGGAGAAGATAAACTACCTTCCCCTGATGTACAAAGAAAGCGAAATTCTTCGGAAACTCGACTTTTCCCGTATCATTGAGGAGTTTTCGCTAAGAAAATCTCGAAAAATCGACTTTTAAATCCTCGAAGAACTTTAGGCCCGGTTCAGACGCCGTACTTCACATGAGCCGAATCGAATTCGAATTTAGACCGACCCAAATTAATTAATCCCGGCTGAATTGATTCAGACGCCGAACTTAATTCAGCCGAAATTCAGTAATTCCCCTAAAAATTGCGGATTTGGGTCAGCGGTGAAACATCCCTTGAAAACATGGCGGACGCTGTTAACAAAATGCAAACAAAAGCCGTTCTTCTGCGAAAAATCAGTATTGGAAAACTCAACAAAAAGAAGAAGAAGAATGCAAACCGTATTAACCTATTTTGCAGCAAGGAGAAGACAACTGATAACCATATGTGTACTCTCTCTTCTTTTGGTCATGTCTCGTCGAATGACAGTTACGCATCAATACAGCCGTTACATTTCAAACATTTATATTTCGTCGTGCTAAAACACGAACCACACATGTCAGCTTCGCTGGAACTCGTAACAGAAAGTTTTGCCCGCCAGGCCGCCATGTTTTTTCTTCAACACTCTTCTACGCATGCTCTGTGGGAAAACCGTTGGAAAAAATACATTTTAATAATTTATGCATTCGATTCGGCTCATGTGAAGTACGGCGTCTGAATCAAAGCCGGTCTACAGCCGTTATTCCCGGCTGAGTCAGGCGGGAAAAATTGCTGAGCCGACCCGAATTAGATCGGCCGTTCTTAATTGATTCAGACGCCGTGCTTCACATGAACTTAATTCATTGAATTCGATTCGGCTCATGTGAAGTACGGCGTCTGAACCGGGCCTAAGTAAGTATATAGATTTCTGTTTTATTTCAGGATCTTCTAATTACCGTTGTGTTTCCTTTTTCTTTCTTTCTTTTTTTGAGTGGGGGCCCCCTCATAGGTTGGGGCCCTGGGGCACGTGCCCCATATGCCCCTAGGCTAATCCGCCACTGGTTGTACCTTTCACAACTGCGATCTCCTTACATTAATAATTGATTATTTGAATAATCGGCGTAAAAAAATCTTACTTGTCACTGTGCCAAAGGACACATTTACTTTCTCCTTTGAGCATTGTTGCGGATCATAATTATAACTTCTATGACGTTCAGATCCTGATTTGCATCACCCTCAAAGTAATAGAAAGGCGAAAAGTACATCTTCAAAGAAGAGGGATTCGCTTGCACTGAAATTAAACAAAATAAGAAACTGTAAATCGATATTTTAAACGAAGTCTAACAAAGACCTCATTTAAGATAAGGGATTCCTTTAAGTAGATAAATGTTTTTTCGCCTGTGCTATATGTAATGTTTACTACATGAGCGGGAGTGTTGTATCGGCCTATATAATCACGAGCCGAAGGCGAGTGAATGTATAGTGCCGCAACATTGTGAATAACAGGCTGATAAAGCATTGCTAAGTTACGTACGGTGGCTAGCAATAGTTCCTGGCATTTTTCATCACTTACACTTTGATGCCGGGGTGCAACAGAACTTATTTAAACTTTGCAAAAAGTTCTATCTTAACATGTTAATTACAATTCAGTAATAGTTATTAGTTAGTTTTTTAGTTATAAGCACTTAAAGCTAAAATTAAGGGTGTCTTTAACAGGTTATACTGTTACTATGGTTACTATGGTCAGAGTGTAAGGGCTGAAAATTACTGAGTCATCTTAAGGTAATGTAAAAATCAATCGCAAGGTTGCCGCAGACAATAGTTGTTTTCACAGGGGAATGCTGTAGTCGTTTTAGACAGATCGAAAACGAGATGCTTTTTAGATCTGTACGTATGTTACAAAGCCATAGAATAAAAAAAATATATAGAAAGATCTTTATTATTTAGGTGCCAAGATATTTTAGCTGGGAAGATTCATTGTGGCCACTGCAATAAAAACTAATACTAATGCCATGCAGTGGCGGTTACAGGGGAGGACCCCCCTCTTATCCCGTCAAAAAGTAAGGCCTAAAAGGCGCAATTGTTTTTCTTTCTCTAACATGCCTCCCAG
Source organism: Cladopsammia gracilis (assembly GCA_022457155.1). Lineage (NCBI taxonomy): Eukaryota > Metazoa > Cnidaria > Anthozoa > Scleractinia > Dendrophylliidae > Cladopsammia > Cladopsammia gracilis. The sequence goes on from JAJGOT010000174.1 coordinate 47,685, forward strand.
CTTCCCTCTCCTATTCACTCCCCGCCGCCTAGGCCTTTATTGGTTGTACAAGTAAATTAAGTCAAAGATGCTAAAAAAATGGTCAAAAGTTGCTCAAAAGTTGCCAAAAATTGAAAAAGTTGCTCCAAAATTATGTCACTTTCCTTTTTCGTGTTTTTCCCAAATTATGCAAAGGTTGCTTGCCATAATGAGCCATTATATTCTGGATAACAACTTAAAACCAAAATCGGGCCAAAATGAGGTCATTTACAGTTTCTTCGCTGTCAGTGTTGAACTACAGCTCTCACTTTCCAGTGCTTCCATGAATGAAATAACAAAATGGCGGCTCCAGCTCTTAGCGAATAACCGCTGGAAATTTGGTGCATTGTTCGCGGGCGATAATAAATTTAAAACTGCTGTCCTGTTCGTGGGCGTACATCAATTCAAACTGCAGCATTTTTAGTGTCAACCAAATCAACTGCAAAATTTGAGTTAAGTTGTGTTTGATATCTCAGAAAGTTCATTTGTTGCTCAAACATTGCTCTGGGAGGCAAAAGTTGCCCTAAGTTGCTTGCAGTACAAAATGTTGCTAAAAACTCCCAAAGTTGCTCAAACGTTGCCGAGCACAATCTATATAGGACTACCGCCCCCTCCTCTTTCCCCCACCCCCACCCCCGTTATGCACCCCGGGCCTTCCCCTTACGATAGAGTCTGGACCCGCCATTGAATATGATAATCGAACAATTAAAATTGTATCTCATAAAATCATGTAAAAGTAAGAAAAAAATTAGCTGTTCACTGAGAGTGAGTACGTATAATATTACAGCAATAGGCCTACTCTCTCTTTTGTATAAAGCAAAATAAATCAAATTGAGGTGTTATTCCCCTAAACCTCGGAGTCAAGTTAGAATTTTATATGTAATAGTAATTGGACTGAGTGGAGTACGGTTCGTATTGAAATTGGTCTGTTCAAACTGAAAACAGACGACAGTGTGGAAATCCAACCTTAATAGAGACCTGAAGATACGATTTTTCAGAGCTTCAGTAGAAACTGTTCTACTGTATGGGTCGGAGAGTTGGACACTAACAACGACACTGGAGAAACAATTAGATAGTTGTTATACAAGACTCCTACGACAGCATTCGACAAAAGCTGGAAAGCTCATATAACCAACAAGGAGCTCTATGGAAATCTACCTCCCATCTCAAAAACTCTCCAGACTCGTAGACTACAGTTCAGTGGACATTGCTGGAGAAGCAAGAACGAGACTGCTTCTCAGCTACTTCTCTGAGATGCAACACATGGCTGGCGATCGAGGGGACGCCCAGCAATAACTTTCATAGACCAATTAGAGAGGGACACTGGTCAGGACTGGCACGACAGGAACTCCCAGTTATCATGTCTGACAAACGGGAGTAGAGAAAACTCATTGAATCGGTGCGGGTGTGCCCGAAGTAGTAGTGGTAGTAGTAGTAGTAGTATAAAAACAGTTATCGTTATTAGTATCAGAATTGTTTTCAGTCGTCTTCCTGCGAGCGAGTGCAGTGGTGTAAAAAGAACAGATCAGCCTCGCCTTTTGCAGTTATAACAACTAAACACGACCAAGAGAAAATGACCTCTGTAATCAGTTTCAATTGTACCGTATTTTCTCAATTAAACGCCCCCGGCGTTTATTTCAAACTTGGCCTGGTGGACCCGGCGTTTCTTTGAATCAGCAGTTTTTTCTCGCCCGCCATTTTTTAATAAAGGGTTATTATTCGTTTTCTTGGCAGCCGTGTACCTTGCCCTTAAATCTTAAGTTTATTATACCACAAATAAACGTTTGAGGGGCTTACTTACAACTTCCTCTATTAGGCCCGGCGTTTATTCGGGGCCCGGCGTTTAAACGAGAAAATACGGTAAGCTTTTTCTACCATTTTTACGTCACTTTCGGTCTTTATTATACGACCATTTTTTTCGGCCCGAATAATTTTCTGAAAACCCCGTTATTGCGACCAGCGGCCATCTTTTAGAATCCCTATCCAGTACTTGGTGATGAGACCACTTGATGTGCACAACATCAATAAGATCGGGCTAAGTGATAAAAGCAAAGAATAAAAACAACACAATAAAACGATTTATTTAAAATTTTGTGATTCAGTTCATAAGTAGTAAGTTTGGTAAGGTTCAATAAGTTGATCGGTGATCGTATTAACGGGGTGCTTTACACTTTGTATTTTGACTGAGAATTAACTAAGAAACATTCTAGAGAGTCAATAGAAAGCGGCACCTTTTTTACGACAGTGTGCGAACCATGCACTTAGTTTGTAATAGTGAACCAAAATAAAACGATGAGTTCAATAAAATAACACTGCTCTCTAGATCTGCCAAGCACAAAAGACAGTAGCATTTCACGATTTATAACCGCTGAGAAATCATTGAACTCAACTGATTGACGGATTAATGTTCTTTTCTTATTCTTTCTGGAAATTTCCCGCGCGCTTTTTGGCCAAGAAACCATTATATAAGCGAGAGAACAACTGAACAATGGTGACGTCATTGTTCCTGGCCGCCTGCGTCAAGCGCGCGGGAAAAATTTGGATTTGGCTTCATCGCTTCAAGATGAATTTAGCCGGTTAAGTTCGCAGAATATAAGCGGCATTTTCTGCCCATTTTCGCCGTTTTCGACCGTTTCTAATTAATGATTTCATTCGCTATTGGTTAAAAGTCTATGCTAATGAAAGCTCAAACGTTTGGAGCAGAAATTGGAACGGTTGTGGACTCGAGGACTTCGGTATTAAACCTGGCACTTATTCAAGTCGAAAGAGGACACGAAACGCCATCACCCACAGATGAAAATACGCTCATTGTGAAATGGAAAGAAAGGTAAATTAACGAATGATTTGAATGTTTACTTTATACATATCAAACTTTGGGTTAGGATTTTAGGTTTACAAAAAGAAGAACTTTTCACTACTCCTTTTATGGTCTTTTTTATTGTTAATAGGTTTTGGACTCTATTGTTCGTATTAAAAACAATGGTTTAAAAGCCGACTACCGAATTTTTACATAACATTTGAAACCTGTGTGTCTGAGACCAATGCACTTGGAAGGATAAAAAACCTAGTTATGTAAAAAAAGTTTGTTGTATTGAAGTCGGACAAAGTGGATTATTGAAATGGAATATTGAAGGTTTTATAAAAGTCGTGAGCAAATTTTAAAATCTCTTAGTTCACCGTTTAGCGATCATAATTAACAGAAACCATATAATGAGCAACTCAAGTTCAATAAGTTTAAAAACAGAGTATTATATAACAACAATAGCATCTATTAAACCTTGTTGATCACAACTATATCCTTAAAGCGTATTCAAACTTTGATCGTTTTTGCGCTTTTAATTTTTGTTGCAAAGCCTTAGGGCCTGGTCGCACTACAGTCAAAAACAAAAATCCGCCCGTGCAACAATCGAGGAAAACAAAAGAAACCGCTCCCGTGGGACACGCTTTTTGTGGAATGTTTTTGTTTTTATGTCATTTTGCACTGGCTTAATTTTTGTTTTTGACTGTAGTGCGACCAGGCCCTTGGTCTCGCAAACCACCAAACAAGCATTAATTTATGCAAATCTAATTCTACTCAGGTTTTAAAAACGACGTGTCATCAAACCACGCAAGAGACAAACTTTAGTCTAAAAAAACGTTCAAAAATCCTTTCCAAGTTCAAATTAGAAAAAAAAACCATGATTCACAGGTCGAGGCAATTTCACTGAAATGGACAAAGTTGCTAACCCATTCAATGTTTTGTTTACCCGGCCCCGCTTGCAGACTAGCTAGGGTGTTGTTCCCTATCTTAGATTTTAACTCAGCAAATCAACAAGCAAACCAGACTGTGAGCAGTCTCTTATTTTTCTTTCAGTTAGACGCCCTTGTTCCTCGCGGTTTCGCCGCTCGTTCGCTCGCGCGCTCGCTCGCTCGCTCGACTAACTAAAAGAAAAATAAGAGACTGCTCGCGGCTTAGCTTCTTAGTGAATCACTAAATAATTACTAGATAACCAAAGTGTACTGCAACTCTGTTAAAAAAAGGTTTCTGTTTACAAGGGCGATGAGGCACTGCAATTGAATATGGAAAATCGCCGACACGTTTTTTTAGCGCTTCGTGTCCGGAAACCCGAGAACAAATCAAATTAGCAAAATACAATAATCGCTTTGAGTTATAGCGTTTTAAAGCTGATTCGGACGTTTGAATTTAGACGTCGTAAAAAATTCGACAATTCATTTTATTACCAAATGATTTCCATATTTAGATAGCCAGCTCTATAAGCTTTAATTTGATATCTGGGTTTAGGTATATTAAATGTAATCTTAAGACGCTAGAGCTGTTATGCTGGAGACACCCCCGAAGGTACACTGTAACCTTAAGAGCGATGTTTGTCATATGCGCTCGGTCGATGATGACAATTAATGCACCCAGAGCAAGTGACTCACCCACCCGCTGTCGGTTTCTATCCTAGTTAAACGTTTCCCTCGCTAGACCTCCCTTGGGTGAAAAAATGTCGTCACCGACAATTTGCCGAGCGCTATTTCAGAATTAATTCCCTCTCGAAAAAGTCGGGTATTGCATAAAATATAAATTAACAAAGGAAACTAAAGCCGCATTGCTTTTTAAAAATGCCGTGCAATGCGATGTTTTGAAGACAGCAAAGACACACAAAAACACTCCTCTCCTCTGAAAAAGATTATACCTTTTACCTTACGAACAAATTATTGTATTACATAGCAGCCAAAGGGTGCAATTTCATACGCTTTTTACAACGAGTAACTTTTCAGAATATTCAAAACATAAACAAACTACCACAAATCATTGTGGTGGACAGACAATCTTTCGGGTTTACCTCGGTGTAAGAACCTGTGACTTTTTCCTTTGTTTTTCACCTTTGTAGTATTGCATTTCCAGTTGACTCTATTGTTTTATGCCTTTTGTTTTCTTTGTTTTACGTCACTCGTGAGTTTCACAGGTTCTTACACCGAGGATGAGCCAATCTTTCACGAGGTGAAATTGACTGAGCTTTCGTTCAGGCCGAAAACAAGTCGTTGTAATATACCGAGTAAGGCGGGTTCTAGACTTTCCGCAAGTCGACCTCACGAGTTTCACAGTAAAGCGAGCGAAGCGAGCTTTTGAGGCCGCGAAGCAGCCGAGCGAGCGACGAAATCGCGAGAGGTCGACTTGTCTCGCTTGAAGGGTTTTCATTTTCGTTTCGCGCCAAAAATGGGGGCGTCTTTTTGCGAATCCTTGACTTGACTTATTGATTTTTTTCAACACAGTGATAAAGTCCTTCGTTTTATATTTATGGCACGCCGGCCGCTTCGCTCGCTTAACTGTGAAACTCATGAGGTTGATTTGTAGCAAGTCTAATATTGATTCAACCTCGACCAAAACAATCGAACGTGTGTGCGTTTCGCCTACATTGAAAGACCAAGTTTGTTTACTTTGTGCAAACGTTATCACAACGAAAGTTAACGACATCGGGCGGGCGATAGACTGCGAGCAGTCTCTCTTTTTCCGCTAAAGTCAGTAGGGACGAACGCAAAAAAATAGCGACATCACGCTCTTTTTTTGCGTTCGTCCCTACTGACTTTAGTGGGAAAAGAGAGACTGCTCGCAGTCTAGGCGGGCGAAAAACAACAAAACTTGTTTAAATCTCGAGTTGATAGTTGGAAAGAAGATCTCCAGTGACGAAGGTTATTTGAAAAACATCTTGTGCTTCGAATCGTCAAGGAAGGCCATCGCAGCAGAGAAAGGAGGGATATAACTTCCGTAAACAGGCTAGCACACACTGTAGATCCTGATCGTGATACGCACGAGCGATGAAGAAATTCGCAGCAACAACAGAGAGTTGAAAGATAGTAGTTTGTAGCGAGTGATGATCGCTCTTCGACCGGCACTTCGACCGCGGCGCTACGATCCAGAGAGGCAACAACACAAGTGGACTTCGGGGATTTCCATCAGGAAGAGAGCATTTTAACCGAGGTTAGTTTGAAAAAAATATTCATGGTTATGATTTGCCAGGAAAAACCGGACTCGATAGATTTATCATCAGGAAACTTAAGAATCTCGAGCTACAAGCAAGTCACGTTTCATTGCGCCAATACCTTGTGATTGACAGTTATGTCCCAAGGTCTAAGCGCTAAAAATGGCGCCAATCAAGTGTGAAAAGTCCCTCGTCCGGCGGGCTTTTAATACGAGGGACTTGATTGAAAGTCTAGGCGGGTTCTACTGAGCAGTCTTCCTGTTTTGGTCTTATTAATATGTCCCGCCAGTCTCCTAAGTAAAATGTCATTGGCAAGGAGATAAAATCATCCCCCTTAAGAAAGAACCAGTTCTGAAAGAAAGGAAATTATATTATGTGCCCCGCTACAGATAGGATTCCACCACCTTTTAAAGCTCGCTTTTTCACCTTCTAGTGACATGAACAGCAATTAATGTTGCTGCTTGCCAGGTTGGCGGCGCCTTACAAAGATTGTTTATAGATTAGAACCGGCTAAGAATTTCTATGTGCAGAGTTTAATATGTAATTTTAAATAGTTCCTGTTATCGTGTTTTGTAAACCTTATTTCATTCCAGTTATAAACCCCATCTCCCAACCCTACTAAACCCCTTACGAAGAAACACAACAAGACTTCTTGATAGGATTATAATAACTGCACGCTTATTCTTTTAAAAATAATAGAACAAATTTACCCTGCTGGTCGATCAATATGGCTTGCGTCCTTTAGCATCCAATCACGTGATCAGTCTCAAATAATTTTCTAAAATGATTTGAATAAAGTCCTTAATTTGATTGAACGATAATATGCTTTAAGTAAAATTGCAGTAGAACACGTACGCATCTCTTAGGCGACAATATAGTTATTATTTCAATCGAATCCTTAAGGGTTAACAATAGCGAGCGACACCCAACATTTTTGTTTTATACTTACTTAACTTAAACAACGGCAGGGAAGTGTTTCTTTAGAAAGAAACAAATCGGATTTCGTTTTCTAAACACCAGATCGATTTTGCTCTCTTCGCTATGATCCAAAAACAGACTATGAATCCTTATGAAACACGATAGAGAATTAGAAATAAACATACGATGGATCTGAAAAGAATACGCACAGCCAGCGGTAACTCGAATCATATAGCATTACGAACTGCTCTGTGGAGTCTGTTTATTCCATCATTTTTTCCCTTTTAAACCATTGCTTTTTTTGGAAACGAAGACTCGAAATAATCAAATGTTTCATCAAAATTTGTAGATTTTTACGAATATATTCTTTGAATCTTTCTTTAACGGCTTCATAGAAAATCATTCGATCATTTTTTAATAATAAAAATGTTTTGCATAAAAAAGAAAATACTTAGATGACTGGACGATTTCTCTCCGAGGACATCTTTTAAAGTCCTTTGTATTACAAAATACGTCTTGTACGTCAATGAAGCCGTGCCATGCGTTGCATTGAAGACAGCAAAGACGCACAATAACACTCCTTTCTACATATTCTCCAAACCAATTTACCAACGCTATATTTCATGGTTTGTGTTCTCTTTATTTTGGCTACTTGAAACTTGTCACAGTGTTTCTTTTGCGTGTTAGCGCATTTTTTAATTAAAAATTCATTTTAAAAATATCATTTATCTCGGCACTATTTGGCGGACAGTTTGTCATCGAAAACCAACACGTAAAAGCTTCCAGATGTTTCTCAGTTTAACAGTCGGCTGCCAATTTGCTATGTGCCCCACTTAAACACGTTTTTACATATTAATAACTGTACACGTAGAAATGTTCATAATACATGTGAAAGGATACCAGCGTTCTGCATTGTATTGTCGAAGTGAATCGAAACAGGATTGAAGGTAAGTTCTCAATTCGTGATCTGTTTAAAGTAGTCATTTATTTTGACAGTGTTTAAACTTACCCACTGGTCCAACCCTAAATCTAGACCTATGCTGAACAGCAACAAACGTTTTTGGACTAATATATGGAGAAAAGATTCACTACTGAAAATTATACTATTTCTCAACGACCCTGAGAACAACGAATCAAAGCTTGACATTGCATTTGAAAAGGAGACACAAAATTGCTGCCTCTCGACTCATTGTCATTTTTCCTCTTTAAATACGATTTGTTTTTCACGAAGCAGTTTCGAGAATCCTGGCAGTTTGGCGATGGCAAGTATTTACCTCGACATACAATAACTTCCTGACGGGTGGAGAACCATGCGCCAAAAGAGTTCGAAGGGCGCAAGAGTTCAAAAGAGTTCGAAGGGCGCAAAGCTTCACAGCGAAGCCCAACAAAATAAGATGGGAAATTCTTTGTTGAGTAATGAGACATAAATAGATAACTTCATACGGTATTTCTGTAAATAGCAAAGACTAAATGCTATCCATTTTTATATTAATCATTTACGCTCTTTTATAAATGTGCTTTAGGCAACGCAAGCTTTATGCGTTATTCGAGTCAACGACTCTCGACGCAACGCGAAATTTGTCTGTAAAGAAAACACGTTTTTTTTGACGGATGGTTCTTTACGCACGAAAATTCGTTTTCTTTAATGCTGTGTCTTCGTCCTGTCTCGAATGACCAAACGAGCTGCCTATTAATGCGATCGTAACAAAGCAGCAAAGGCAGGAGACGTGCATACTTGCGACATTCAAATACGTAGAGTATTCATTTGAGATTAAATATTTTACACAACGCCGAAGATAATCAGTAGCAGAATTTGAAGGTGTTTATAAAGCATCCCAAGGAATCATCGTGTTAATAAACTTTCTTATGCAAAAATATATCAAAAACATGTTGTTATCAGTGAAAATGGTCATGATTTGGGAAAGTTCGACTTGATAATCACCTCTAAACAAAAGGATATGTGCTTTTGTTAAAGTGAGCAAATTGTGCAAACAGCAAACAAATGCGCTGCTATATTTTTTGCTGGGTACCATAAGGCTACTCCATTTTATTCACAGAACACAAATTGCAGCATTTACTTTGACAAGATACTTTAATATGCTCACGTACAGCGCGGCTTCCACCTTTCGACACGGTTTTGCCAGCTCTTTGCAGGATTCAATGATTTAACTCTCTGAGTCAAATTATCCTTTTGTCGTGAAAATAAATTGCCATTTTGAAAAGGACGCTGGAAGAGAAGAAGATGCTCATGGCGTTATGACTGTATGAATTACAGAGCTTCTAGTCGTAGCTCACTGATTTACGGAGTGAAATTGACTGTGCTTTTGTTCAGGCGTAAAACAAGTCGCTGTAATATACCGAGTAAGGCGGGTTCTACTGAGCAGTTTTCCTGTTTTGGTCTTATTAATATGTCCCGCCAGTCTCCTAAGTAAAATGTAATTGGCAAGGAGATTTAGCAAATTTCCACCGATTTTCCGTGTTGTGGACTCGTATTTACCAGATTTACGTCATCACATGATCAAAATGTTGTGGACTCACGAGGCGCAGCTGAGTAAGTCAGCAACAAATTTTGACCTTGTTATGACGTAAATCGTGGTAAATAAGAGTCCACACCACGAAAAACCGGTCGAAATCTGTGTTTTACCACAATATTTAAAAAAAAAATACGGGGAAAAATCAAAGTTTCGTTACAAAACGTGACAGCTAAGAAAGAGCAAGCGTTGTCTATAACTCTCTCGTAATCTGATTGGTTTATTTTTTTTCAAGCGCGCGCTTTTATAGGCATTGCGTGATGTTAGCGTCAGCACCGTTGTCTGCACTCTCATTTACCACCCTCATCGACCAATCAGATTGCGAGATTACCGGCAATTGTGGTAAAAAAAAATCATCCCCCTTAAGAAAGAACCAGTTCTGTAAGAAAGGAAATTATTTAGTTGTGTGCCCTCACAGACAAAATTCCACCACCTTTTAAAGGTAGGTTTTTCACCTAAAGTTTTTGATGGGCTGGCGCCTTAAATAAGAACCGCCTAAGGCCCGGTTTAAACGTCGCATTTTACATGCGCCGAATCTAATAGCGGAGCTCTCGCCGGGCCGAAGGCCCGGCTGCGCAGCTCCATACTCATAGAACCAGAGAACCATAGAACCCATGGCCGTCATTTTTCATGGTCATGGCTAGCGGAATGTTTCGCGGACGCGTTGTGTGTCCGCCGCTGTCGTCCGCCGCCGTCGCTTAGGGCTATTAACTCGCGGGCGCGTAGACCGTCGCAAAACATGCGCGTATGACGCCACACCGGGATCTTTGCAATTTTCACGTCACCTGGGAAAACACTGCTGTGTTTTAGCGGAGAAAACCGTTTAAATTAAAGTCGTTATTCTCCTGAATTCAGTTTTTCGCGGTTTGCTACTCAAGACAGGGATACTAATTATGGGATACTCAGAAGCCGCTATAGTGGAAATAGAAGAGCTTTCAGAGATAAAATCTTGCTTCGAGGATGGGAGCAATGCGGGAAGATGTTTGTCACTTCGGGTTTCAGAACTGAAGAAGCGGAGATTTAAACAATTTCCAAGCAGTGGATGGACTTAAAGGTAAAACAAAATACATTTTTCGATGGGAATTTATGTTGATATCAATCTGTGATTGACTTTTTTGTGTTCTCGCTAGTTTTCGGGAGAAACACTCGCTCAATTAAATTCAGTTGTTTTGATTTCTTTCACCGGAGACATCTCGGCCTCTTAATGGTTCGCGTTTTGCTTTTAAACACAAACTTATGGAGATTTGAATTAATTTTTTCGAAAGAAGATTGTGTTGTCCATTTTTATGTGTTTGTTCATTCATTACATAGGTTGAAAAGCGATTTTATGTAAACAAAACAAAACAAGACTTGGATACTTCACACGCGTGGTCTTATGCAAATATGCTTGTGTATTTTTTGCAATTTTGATTTCCAAATCAGTTTCTCGGACAATTTTTATAAGCAGCAGGTGTATTTTATTTGGAAATTAGTCGTACTAATTATTCTAGACGGAGAAAAAGTTGTTTTTGTGAACTTTTGTACGGTCTAAATGTACTGTGCAAACGGTCGCGTAAGTCTGTTTTTGAGAATTTCTAAAATTAAAAGATAGGCCCGGTCGTCAATTTTATTCTTGTGCTTCCGACCTTTCACCTCAGTTAAGTTTATCATCGGCTTTCTGTTCAAAGAGCGACGCTGTTAGGCTCAGGCTATCTATATATATTACTAATTTAAGTCGACTTGAATTAAAAAATTTCGGCATTTGATTTAAACGTCGCATTTAATTGTGCCGAATTTAATTGTCGAGTGCGAGTGACATCTTCATTCCCAAACTCCGCTCTAAGTTTCCCTTCAATATGGCTGACAAAGATAAGGAGCACATTTTGCGTTTGCAGCGTTTATGCCTCTCAAACACCATTCGCGCTAACAGGAAACGGCGACTTATAATGCAGATGGCAGTGCATCACCTGCTAGCAAGAAGAAGACGGCTCATCAAGATCAAATTCTCGTTCATTGCCTTCGTTCTCCATCTTCTCCCGAAAACAAGCCTCGCAACGAGCTACACTTCGTCCTGCCTTCCAACCCGGTGTTCCGTCGTCTACTTCAAAAACAGAGCATCTCATACAAAAAACAAGACCGCATGTCAAACATGTATACTTTGTTGAAGAGAAGCACGAACCACACATACTAGTATCCTCGACAGCCATATTGCTTTCTTAGACCCGCGATTCGCGATTCCCGCCAATTTTCTGTGCGCATGTCATGTGGCATAAAACTGTGGAGTTATGGGTAAAATATAATTAACATAATTTATGAATTCGATTCGGCACATGTAAAATGCGGCGTTTAAATCAACTGTCGAACCTCGGTCGCATATTCGACTGGATCAGTCGAATATTCGACTGAACTCGCATTTAATACAAATCTGCCGAATTTAATTGATTTAAACGTCACATTTTACATGCACTTAATTCGACGATTAGATTCGGCGCATGTAAAATGCGACGTTTAAACCGGGCCTAAGGAGTTTTACGCGCAGCGTTAAATGTGTAAGTTTAAGAAGTTCCTGTTATCGTGTTTAATCCTTATTTCATTCCCGTTATAAGCCCCATCCCCCAGACCTACCCAGACCCTTTACGAAGATTCGCTAAAAGTCTTCTTGATGGGATTTTACTGCAAATTTACCCTTCCAATCGAGGAGTGGGGGCTTGTATCCTTTTGAGAGGCGTCAAAAGCATCAAATCACGTGATCAGTCTCAAATAATTTTTAAACATTATTTGAGTAAAGTTCTTAATTTGTATTGAACGATAATATGCTTGAAATAAAATTGCAATAGAATAAGTGCGAATCTCTTGGGCGGGTATATACTCTGTGTTAGCACACCATATAGTCGCCCTCTATTGTAGTGCTACAGTGATGTTGTGTACTATATTATGTTGTATCCGTTTTATTCTTGTTTATACCCACACACCCATCACTGTCCTTTGCTGTCCTTATTCGTCCTTATCTGTCCTTATTCGTCCTTATCTGTCCTTTTCTGTCCTTATTCGTCCTTATTCGTCCTTATCTGTCCTTTTTTGTCCTTATTCGTCCTTTTCTGTCCTTATTCGTCCTTATCTGTCCTTTGCTGTCCTTATTCGTCCTTATCTGTCCTTTTCTGTCCTTATTCGTCCTTTTCTGTCCTTATTCGTCCTTATCTGTCCTTTGCTGTCCTCATTCGTCCTTATCTGTCCTTTGCTGTCCTTATTCGTCCTTATCTGTCCTTATCTGTCCTTATTCGTCCTTATCTGTCCTTTTCTGTCCTTATCTGTCCTTTGCTGTCCTTATTCGTCCTTATCTGTCCTTTTCTGTCCTTATTCGTCCTTATTCGTCCTTATCTGTCCTTTTCTGTCCTTATTCGTCCTTTTCTGTCCTTATTCGTCCTTTCCTGTCCTTATTCGTCCTTTTCTGTCCTTATCTGTCCTTATTCGTCCTTATCTGTCCTTTGCTGTTCTTATCTGTCCTTTTCTGTCCTTATTCGTCCTTATCTGTCCTTTTCTGTCCTCATTCGTCCTATCTGTCCTTTGCTGTCCTTATTCGTCCTTATCTGTCCTTTTCTGTCCTTATTCGTCCTTTTCTGTCCTTATTCGTCCTTATCTGTCCTCATTCGTCCTTATCTGTCCTTTGCTGTCCTTATTCGTCCTTATTCGTCCTTTTTCATCCTTATTCGTCCTTATCTGTCCTTATCTGTCCTTATCTGTCCTTATTCGTCCTTATCTGTCCTTATCTGTCCTTATTCGTCCTTATCTGTCCTTTTCTGTCCTTATTCGTCCTTACCTGTCCTTTTCTGTCCTTATTCGTCCTTATCTGTCCTTTTCTGTCCTTATTCGTCCTTATCTGTCCTTATCTGTCCTTATTCGTCCTTATCTGTCCTTTGCTGTCCTTATTCGTCCTTATCTGTCCTTTGCTGTCCTTATTCGTCCTTGTCTGTCCTTATCTGTCCTTTTCTGTCCTTATTCGTCCTTATCTGTCCTTTTCTGTCCTTATTCGTTCTTATCTGTCCTTATTCGTCCTTATCTGTCCTTTTCTGTCCTTTTCTGTCCTTATTCGTCCTTATCTGTCCTTTTCTGTCCTTATTCGTCCTTTTCTGTCCTTATCTGTCCTTATTCGTCCTTTTCTGTCCTTTTCTGTCCTTATCTGTTTTTATTCGTCCTTATCTGTCCTTTTCTGTCCTTTTCTGTCCTTATCTGTCCTTATTCGTCCTTATCTGTCCTTTTCTGTCCTTGTTCGTCCTTATCTGTCCTTTGCTGTCCTTATTCGTCCTTATCTGTCCTTATTCGTCCTTATCTGTCGTTTTCTGTCCTTATTCGTCCTTTTCTGTCCTTATCTGTCCTTATTCGTCCTTATCTGTCCTTATCTGTCCTTATACGTCCTTATCTGTCCTTATCTGTCCTTATTCGTCCTTATCTATCCTTATTCGTCCTTTTCTGTCCTTATCTGTCCTTATTCGTCCTTTTCTGTCCTTATCTGTCCTTATTCCTTATTTATCTGTCCTTTTCTGTCCTTATTCGTCTTCATCTGTCCTTACTCGTCCTTATCTGTCCTTATTCGTCCTCATCTGTCCTTATTCGTCCTTATCTGTCCTTATTCGTCCTTATTTGACATAATCTGTCCTTATTCTACCTGAACCGTCCGTATGCTGCAGCTTTGAGTTGTAATGGGCGACAGTGTGGGATTTATTAGTTAGGGAATACATAAACAAAATGTTAAGAAAATATGAAACCCCGTGTTGCTATTTTTGTATGTACCAGTGCAGAACAGCGGAAATACCGGACAAAAACTTGCCTATCCGCGAAAATTTGTTCCCAACAGTAAAGTCTGAAATTCAAATTCGCGAAAATTTTTTTCCCGTGAAACGCTTAAAACTGTCCATCCGCGAAATTGAACTCCCGCGAAAATTTCGTGCCACACGGTAGTGTTTTCAATGTAACAAATGACTTCTTTCAAAATAATAACGATTAATAGCTAAAACAGTACTTGCTAACCACCCCATTCCCTCCAACAAACAAACCTTTCTGCATCATATACGTAATAACGCATTAATCACAACAATATTTCATACCTGTTTAATTCACGTTACCTCGCCGCTTCGCCGCTCGGTAAATATCCACCACTTTCACCGATACTGAGGTGAATAATTGTGGTAGTATATACCAGACAAGCTGGATAACTATCGGACTTCAAAATTATTTTTATTTTTTGAGAATATACCGACAAATGGACGGACAGTTATAAACAAAACAGAACAGAACGAGTAAATAACAAAAAAGGACGAGAAAGTACTGAAAAATACGAGTAGGGAAAAAAGAAAAGAAAAGGGTAAGGAAAAGATTAGTAGGAACATAAAATAAGGAATAGTTACAAAAAAGACGAACAAGGATAAAAAAGGAAGACTAAGTAAAGAAAAGAACGAGAAATAACGAAAACGATGTATAAGTAGAAAAAAGGACATGTAAGGAAAGAAACGGTAAGGTCAGAAATGGACGGTTCAGGTAGAATAAGGACAGATAAGGACAAATAAATACGAATTAGGACAGATGAGGACGAATAACGACAGAAAAGGATAAATAAGGACAGAAAAGGACAGACAAAGAAGGAATAAGGACAGAAAAGGACAGAAAGGACGAATAAGGACAGAAAAGGACAGAAAAGGACAGATAAAGACGAATAAGGACAGAAAAGGACAGATAAGGACGAATAAGGACAGATAAGGACAGATAAGGACGAATAAAGACAGAAAAGGACGAACAAGGACAGAAAAGGACACATAAGGACGAATAAGGACAAATATGGACAGATAAGGACAGAAAAGGACGAATAAGGACAGATAAGGACGAATAAGGACAGAAAAGGACGAATAAGGACAAATAAGGACGAATAAGAACAGCAAAGGAGAGATAAGGACGAATAAGGACAGATAAGGACAGAAAAGGACGAATAAGGATAGAAAAGGACAGATAAGGACCAATAAGGACAGATGAGGACAGATAAGGACGAAAAAGGACAGATAAGGACGAATAAGGACGAATAAGGACAGCAAAGGACAGATAAGGACGAATAAGGACAGATAAGGACAGAAAAGGACGAAAAAGGACAGTAAAGGACAGATAAGGACGAATAAGGACAGATGAGGACAGAATAGGACAGATAAGGACGAATAAGGACAGAAAAGGACAGCAAAGGACGAATAAGGACAAATAAGGACGAATAAGGACAGCAAAGGACAGATAAGGACGAATAAGGACATATAAGGACAGAAAAGGACGAATAAGGATAGAAAAGGACATATAAGGACGAATAAGGACAGATAAGTACGAATAAGGACAGAAAAGGACAGATGAGGACAGATAAGGACGAATAAGGACAAATAAGGACGAAAAAGGACAGAAAAGGACAGATAAGGACGAATAAGGACAAATAAGGACGAATAAGGACAGCAAAGGACAGATAAGGACGAATCAGGACAGCAAAGGACAGATAAGGACGAATAAGGACAGATAAGGACAGAAAAGGAAGAATAAGGACAGCAAAGGACAGATAAGGACGAATAAGGACAGCAAAGGACAGATAAGGACGAATAAGGACAGATAAGGACAGAAAAGGACTAAATAGGACAGATAAGGACAGATAAGGACGAATAAGGACCGAAAAGGACAGATAAGGGCTAATAAGGACAGATAAGGGCAGACAAGGACGAATAAGGACAAATAAGGATAAATAAGTACAGATAAAGACAGATAAGGACGAATAAGGACAGAAAAGGACGAATAAGGACGAATAAGGACAGCAAAGGACGAATGAGGACAAATAAGGACGAATAAGGACAGCAAAGGACAGATAAGGACGAATAAGGACAGATAAGGACAGAAAAGTACGAATAAGGATAGAAAAAGACAGATAAGGACAGAAAAGGACAGAAAAGGACGAATAAGGACAGAAAAGGACAGATAAGGACGAATAATGACGAATAAGGACAGAAAAGGACAGATAAGGACGAATAAGGACAGCAAAGGACAGAAAAGGACGAATAAGGACAGATAAGGACAGAAAAGGACAGATAAGGACGAATAAGGACAGATAAGGACAGAAAAGGACGAATAAGGACAGATAAGGACGAATAAGGACGAATAAGGACAGAAAAGGACAATTAAGGACAATTAAGGACAGCAAAGGACAGATAAGGACGAATAAGGACAGATAAGGACGAAAAAGGACAGATAAGGACGAATGAGGACAAATAAGGACGAATAAGGACAAATAAGGACAGATAAGGACGAATAAGGACAGATGAGGACGAATAAGGACAGAAAAGGACGAATAAGGACAAATAAGGACGAATAAGGACAGCAAAGGAGAGATAAGGACGAATAAGGACAGATAAGGACAGAAAAGGACGAATAAGGATAGAAAAGGACAGATAAGGACCAATAAGGACAGATGAGGACAGATAAGGACGAAAAAGGACAGATAAGGACGAATAAGGACAGAATAAATTAAAAACGGATACAACATAATATAGTACACAACATCACTGTAGCACTACAATAGAGGGCGACTATATGGTGTGCTAACACAGAGTATATACCCGCCCCTATATGGTGTGCTAACACAGAGTATATACCCTTGGGCGACAATATAAACATTATTTCATTGGAAATCGTAAGGCATAAATATAGCAAGGGACACTCAACATTTTCATATTTTACTAACTAAAACAACGGCAGGGAAGTGTTTCTTTAGAAAAATCCAAATCCTGATTCCGTTTTCTAAAAACCCGAATTTGTCCTCGTCACTATGATCGAAGAACAGACCGCTATGAATCCGCATGATACACAATGGAGAATTTAAAATAAATATACGACGGATTTGAAAAGAATACGTCGCACAGCCAGGGGAAACATAAAGCATTACGAACTGCTCTGTGGAGCCTGTTTATTCCATCATTTTATCCCTTTTAAACAATTGCCTTTTTTGGAAACTAAAACTGCAAATGTTAGAGTTTTCGAATATTTTCTTGAAAATATTTCCTTTAACGAGGGTCGTGAAGGGGGGGTCCTAATCCCATTTCCCAGCAAATTGTTTTTTTCAAATCTCAGCTCAAATCCCACAATCCCAGCCTGTGTTGCTCAAATTGAAATCCCATTCCCATTTTTCTATTGTTTTTTTTTTCATGAATCCCAGTCCCAGTGCACAAAATCCCATTTCCCAGCCTCTAAAAAAGGCAAATCCCAACTCCCATTTTACCCCTTCACGACCCTCTTTAACGGCTTGTCCAGCTGGGAATAAAATGGAAATTTCTCATGATATGATGCTCTTCGCAGAATAACCAAGATCATAGTTCATTATTTTCTGAATGAGACGCTAATATGAGATTTATTTAACAGGGATTAAGATGCTGCTGTTACTGTTATCTCTGTTCCTTATTTTCACTTCTGCGGAGAGCAATAGGAAAGGTGGGCAATGAATTTTTTGTAACGTTGATGTCGTTATTTGCGGGTTTTAGAAATTTTTAGTGCGTTTGGTAAATAATTTGCAAACGGATTGGGACTTAAAATCTTACGTGTATTATACATTTTATTCAAAGTTACCCATGTATTTTTGTTCTTACAACAATAAGTTGCAGAAGAGTAACTAGATTATTCGTAATTAGTAACATAGTGAGATCAATGATCCGTAAGTTTCCGATGGTGAAAAAGAAAGAATGAAATAGGAATTGACTCGGTTTCACCTCATGCCAATATTTTGTGACAACGTTTTTTTCCATATCGCTTAAACATGTTGGAAGAAGAAGAAGAAGAAGAAGAAGAAGAAGAAGAAGAAGAAATAATGAATTTGGTTGGAAGAGTTGGGTTCAGATACAGTTAGCAAAAAACAGGCCAGAATAGAGATCTTTTGTTCGCGCCTTTTGCGACACTTGGCGCGAAAAGGAGCAATGATGAATAATGACCATTACTAGCTAGGCCTTACTATAGCATTTCATGTGGTCAACTTTTGATAACCTGATTCTTCTATGTTCTTTTTCTTTTAGCTTACACTGTTGTAGTTAAAACGAATGGTGATTGGGGAGCTGGTACGGATGCTACAGTGAAGATAAAAATGAAAGGCACTTTGAGAGATTTGGAAAGGCAGATTCCGTGCAGTTGTGAAAGGGGAAAGTAAGTGAATTGTTTGTCGATTGTTTGACTCTTCATCGAATCAAAGTAGAAATGTTAAAACCACAAAAAACAAGAAGTTGTACACAGCTTGATCTCGTGGCGTCTTTAACCATTGCAGTATTGATTCCCGAGTGTTTTTAATACTTTTACGGAGATGAACATAAGCTTAAAATTATTTCTCAAAAGATAGACTACACTACATTCATTACATTCAGTAGTCGACACTCGAAACCTCGATCGCTATTATAAGCAAATTGCAATTAAAACACAAAACTTGCCCGAACAAAAATTTCACAGCAATAAGCCCGGAACCGTGTGCGGTGGAGGATTGTCGTCGATGACCTATGCTCCTCCTGAGGAGGGATGGGCCTAAGTAAGTACAATTTCAAACGGTCCTATCCATTTATGAACGCCTTGCATTGTAATTCTTTCTTCTTCTTCTCAAGTTAACAAATGGAGAGATTTTGCAGTACAGTATGTACTTCATGGCTGACAGCCATATTGTCGTCGGCATAAACTGAAATATGCATAAGTTTGCATGCATGCACTGATGCGACACACTTACCCAAAAAGAAACTCAAAACCGAAACATGACCCGTCGGCTACGCCACAAGTAATAATGCACAATATAAAGTTTATAATCAAACTGTTTGCAGACAGATTGGTCAAGCATTTAAAAACGTGTCGTCGCCTCTTCTTTAAATAATTTAGAATAGGCGACAGATTGCTGATCCCAATGGTAACACGAAGAAAAAAACACACAAAAAACATTATATTAAACGGATGAAATGTTGCAAATTGCACTCGGCCGATTTGAATTTACTCGCCCAATTACTCCCTGAATTGTACTCCACTCATTCCAGTTACTATTACCTATTACTAATACAGCAAATTCACTCGTATTTGTCTTTTATTATAGCAAAGAAACCTTTCCTTTCTCTGCCTGGGACATAGGGTATGTTAAAGGATTGGACGTTTATCGCGGCAATGAGGGATCTTTTCCCAGTTGGGACCTCGACTATGTAAGTACATGTTATTCCGAACTGCAATCGCTTGGTCAGTTGGAAATATTGGTCAAATTCTACTTTTTTTACGAGGTTATCATGGACGAACGGCACGCGAGGTCGCATAAACTTGCAACAAGAAACAAAATAAAGATGTTATTGAACTAGCTTGTTCAGTTCGTTGTAGGAAAATATTGGTCGAGACCAGTATTTCCCAATACGGACCAAACAAGATAGTTCAATAAAGTTTTTATTATAATGGCGGCGTTTTCAAAAAATTATCGATTAATTATGCAACCATTCTCGGCTAACCCGCGCACGCCAAAGCTAAGCATATTCTTGCATTTTTCAAGCCATTTTACGAAAAGTTTAACCAAAATTGTCCGCTAAACATGAGGAAAAATGTTTCGACTTAATAAAAACAGTTTTCATTTTTTCATTGTTTGATAAAAGGAATTCGGCGAAATGAGTTTGCGAGTGGTCCATCTTAGCGGTCCGCATTGCAAAATTCAGGCCTCTCAGGGATTCAGTCAGAATGCTCCTTTTCCACATAATAAAAACATTTTCCGAACGGACCGTCTATAAGCAGCTCGTGCAATAAAGGTTCTACTAGAAATACGTGTCTCGCAGAACCTCGCGAAGCTCGGGGGAGGATGCACTGCAACATTTTACCGATGTGCATGGGCCTTTTTGAAGTTTGTGAGTGCTATCTCCCAAAATTAACCTGTTCCCTTTACATACTTCTTTACCTGTTGTTCTATGTACTGTGTATCAAATAATTGCTAATTCAATTCACTATTCGCTTGAATGGTTGAGATTGCAGGAGTTCATAGAATATAGGTCATGAGAATAACGAAATTGATTACAAAAGTTAAACATTAATATTCAAGATGAAGCAACATATTCTTTGCAAATATCATAAGCAATGTATGCGAGAAAATCAATAATGATCAATTTACAGCATGTACTAAGAGCTACTAAGACAATAGTTTCCAGTGTTTGAGTACTAATTTTTTATATTGAAAAATATCCTCTTATGATCTGCGTGTCAGTTGTTCAGCTACTTGAAATCTTTTTTTTTTTTTTGCAAAAGGTAGATTAAAGAATAATTTATGGAGGGTTGTATATAAGCTTAAGATTGCTTGCCTTTAAATGTAGGTTGTTTCAATTGAAGAGCATTAAAGAGCGGATTAAAGTGCGGTGATTTGAGCTAGATTTCTTAATCGTTCTTCTTCTTTGAGCCTTTCCTGTAATCAGTGTTTGCTCTCGTTGCGTCTATAAACAGAATCATTTTGTCTAACACTTCCAGTCGTTGTCGCCTCTTCTGATCGGTTTCGTTCAGAATTCTAATGGAGGCATTTGGTCAGGCTGTTGCTCGATCGCGTTGAATTTCAAGTCGCCGTTCTCGCTCCAGCGGAGTTTCGGTGGTTAATCTTCTCGAGAAAGGATTTCAAGCCACTTGTTCAATCCAGCGTTGTTGTATTTGCTGTTCTTTCTCATTTGCATCAGAAATTGGTCGTGTTTCACTGAGAGCAGGGGGGGAGGGGTTGGAAGCCTATCCCATGATGCAACGCAACGTGTTACCGACGACATTTGAAGCGAATAAACGAACTTTTTGTAAAATCTCATATTTCGGTGATTTTGCCGGTTGTCTCATTTTATGGTTTTAATTATGGGAGACTTGGGAATCAGAGAAATAGTTCGTTGGTAACAGAAAATAACTAAAATGCAAGCATTTCATTTATATTTCTAAGTTTAATCCTCGTTTCTCATCCTTAGAAAATATCATTTTCCGCTCGCAGGAAAATGGCGATCATCCCCGAAAATACCAGGAAAGTGCAGTTGTACCTCCTTCTTAATCGAAGCATCACTAGCATTTTAACATTAATAACGTATTCGTTAAGATCATAACGACTTAAAACATCAGATCTCTCCAGATCCCTCCAGGTTTTTCAAGCTGAATAAAGCCATCAAAGTGTGGGTACTTTCAGTCAATGCTTTGAATTGACGGCGAGCTGATTTAGGAAATTCGCGCACGTTTGCAGAGTTGAATATGAAAATTCTTTGAGGAATAAAACGAATTTAGACCGAAGCAAGTTCAAGTAAATGAGTATAAAAAGGGTTACATTGTATTTCCAAAAGCCATCTTGAACAAAAGTTATAGCGGAAAAAATCTTGGCAAATGCATCAGTGCTGAAAGCTCAAATCAGTACAAAACACGCAGCAAAATTAAATATATGCGCACGCTATATCGCGCGCTATATCGCAAGCTAGCTGTACGCGTCAGTTACAGTTTTTCCTGTCGTTGACATCAGAACTACTGTGTCTAGCTAAAACCGTGGATAAAACAAATAGCTATTAAGAGAAGAACTTTTTTCCTAAAGGTTTTCAGTTTTTTAGAGCACTTATTTGGTTAACACAGTGCAAGAGTGTCGTCATATGCGTGGACAAGCAGTTGGATGCTTACGCGTTCAAGCGCGCGCAAATTTCGTTTGTCGTGTCATCCTTCAAACAAATTTTCGAAAGCATGTATCTGTTCGTTGCAAGAGAAGTTTTCTTGACATTACAAATCCTGACAAAAGAAGACCGACAGACAAGAGGCCTTGAAAAGGGTGTCTTGACAGCCACTGCTTGCCTCGGCGATCACTGGCAAATGCGAGGTCACGTGATGAGACATTATGGGATAGGCTTCCAACCCCCAACCGTCAGCCCGGCCGCCCCATGAATAAACATGAGAGCGCGCCATTGTCAGCGGTCGCGATTTTTGTTGCTAGGCAAATGCACGACATCTTCAGTATATATATATATATATATATAAACTTTTCGCTCGATTGCGCGCGGCTCAGCTCCCGAGACCCGAGCACCCGAGCGGCCTTCGGCCGCCAAATTTATTAACCTCGCTACGCTCGGGCCTTCGGCCCTCGCTTCGCGAGGAATTATCACATGGATCTTCCAAGTTTTTGGCACTGAGACTGTACTGAGCAACTAAAGCTTATCTCTATTGCCAAGCCTGTACACTGCAACAAACTAACTACAAACAAAAAAAACTTTGTAAAAAAAATAAAAAAATAAAAAAATAAAAAAATAACAGGAAAAGGTTTATACTTCATATTGAACAACCTTTTCTGATTTGTTCGAAAACAAAATTCAAATCAAATTGAGTAGTCCACCTTAGCAATACATATAGCAAAATCACCGCTCAGGAGACCATTAAGAGTGTTGATGATAA
Organism: Cladopsammia gracilis; assembly: GCA_022457155.1. Classification (NCBI taxonomy): domain Eukaryota; kingdom Metazoa; phylum Cnidaria; class Anthozoa; order Scleractinia; family Dendrophylliidae; genus Cladopsammia; species Cladopsammia gracilis. Next base: position 70,525 of record JAJGOT010000174.1, read on the forward strand.
CTGAATGCCAGCTCCTGGCCGAGGGATTGCTTGTTATCCAGGATACCAGATTCACCAGTCAGTCCTCTTTTGCTCATAACACACACGAGAGAATACACACGAGAGAATAACCTTATAAATTCACTCATCCAGAGGACATTTTTTGACCCAGGAAAGGAAAAGGTTAAGTACCCTTTTCTTACTTATATCTTTACACATGAAGTCTTAGGATCAACAAGACAAGTTTACTAGCGAGAATAATTCTCTCCCGAGAATACTTATCCTAGGCCATTTGTTTGTCCTAAGAGGGAGGGAATTCGTAGAGGACCCAAGGAATAACACTTTTTTTATGAGCACTTTGGCCTCGACGACTTCTAATTACATGGTGAGCCTATATAGGAATGCTGGTCGCACAGTTCAAAATATCGTTAGCTTCGATTTTGCAACTCTCAAGCCAAGGTCTTCGGACATAAATATATAAGTTTAAACTTCGTACAAACACCATGCATAGGATCGAGGTGCTCTAAAAAAACGTAACACATCACTAACATCTGCTAAAAGGAAATTAAAAGACTTCAATTCGTGCAAATGTTTTGAAGTCCCTATGAAATGAAATTTTCGACCCGTTTCCGTTATACTAAAAACTTGAATTCCATGTTCAACTGATTGATAATTTTCCAATTTAAGTTATGTTGACTACGAAGGTCTGCGCAACTGTTGACGTCACAAGTCCTAATTTGCATATTTTGGCCGCGCGCTGGTTGTCCCGCATATTTTTGGCTCAAATAGGCCAACTTTGAGGTAAGAAAAAAATAGATTACGCGCTTGACCATAACTTGAATTGGAAAATTATGAATTAGTGGAACACGGACTTCAATTTTTGTGTCTACTGCGCATGCGCAGGTAGACACTAAGACGGAAAAAAAAGTTTGTTAACTTGTCGATATGCAATCGCTAATCAATAAGTGATCTGTGATGCCGAGGTGAACGCGAACTTGTCAATAGTGATTGTGATGTCACATAAAAGCCAGTGCGCATGTCTTGAAAGAAAGCGACTTTCATATATAAATCTCCTGCCTTCCTCGCTGGAATAGCTCGCTGGAAATCAACTCGAACTCCGGAAAATTACTCTAACTCTGATCTGATACAGTCGGACCTCTATTAAGCGGCCACCCTCGGGACTTTGAAAACTGGCCGCTTAATAGAGGTTGGCCGTTTAATAGAGGTACAGTATAAATTGGATAGAAATGGCAGTCAACGTAATTTTATTGCCTCTATATAGCAAAAGGCTTGTTGAAAAGTGAACATATGTGAAGATGAATGCAAAAATCATTGAAACAAAAAATTAATTGCCCTGTATTTGCGCATTTCAAGTCCGTGCAAAGTTCTAGCTCTAACACAGAGAGCATGTAGTCGATAAGTACAGTATATTTTTTGGTGTTGAGTAGGTACAGAAAAATATGCAAATCCATGTAACAAAACATCAAGTTTCTTAGGCCTTTTTTGCACCAATAGTCTGTAAAAATTTTAGCTCAAAATATTTCACGGACGATTTATTTAAAATAATCCGTCACTGCTGTTTGCTGTTGTGGAGCTCGGAGTTGTAACGAGAAGATCAAGTCATTTGCCTTTCCGATAGATAGGGCAAGGTCCTGGTAACCGTGAAACTGGGCAAGTGGAGATTAAATTGCAGTTTTTATTGTTATCAGTTATCACCTTCATATTATCTGTCACCATTTCGCTTGAAAAGATGATTTGCTGGCCGCTTAATAGAGGTAAAAATACAATAAAAACTAAACTTGCAACAGCAAAAAGGTGGCCGCGGCCGCTTAATAGAGGTGGCCGTTGAATAGAGGTATCGAATACAGCACTTTACTGACAAATAATTCGGGACTTTGGAAAGTGGCCGCTTAATGGAGGGTGGCCGCTTAATAGGTGGCCGCTTAATAGAGGTCCGACTGTATATCTTTTCATGTGCAATCATCGCAAGCGTGGATACCCCGGATAATTAAAAAACTAATCGCTAACGCTCAAGATCGAACTACTATTCATTTATGATGTCAAGCATACGTCATTAAATAATTGTTCCTGAATTTCGCAAGGTGTCTACTTATCTGATTGATAATTGACATTCGTGACGTAGCCCTCCCGTCACTAATTCCGACATCCAAAAAATCGAGAATTTTCACCCCTTTCTCTTAAATAGTGTGCTGTCTCGCTAAGGCTCGCCAGCAATAAAATAAACTAATGGAAAACATGGATTTCTTGTTGCAGTTTCCCCCACATAAAAGCAATATGCACCAAAACAAGGCAGTAGACACATGTACACTTTGCGTACCTATTTTTAGTATAAGACACGGGTCGAAAATTTAATGCCATGGGCACTTTAATAACAAAGTTTCTTTCGCCCGCAAATAGCACGGTCCTAATCGAGGTAAAGCTGCTGTTACACGTAACAATTTTTCCTGCAACTTGTCTCGCAAAAAAAATTGTTGCAAGTTGCACGTACAATATTACACGTCACAATCGTCATGCAACCTGTCTCGCGAAAAAAAATTGCGTAAGTTGAAAAATGACGCATCTGTTGACTAAAGAGTGTGGCGAAACAAGTTGCAAGAGCCATGTTACACGTATTTTTGTTGTGCAACTTGAAGAAATTTGTTGCAGAAAGTAGAAAGCGATTGAACTTTTCGTGCAACTTAAAAAAAAACAAAAATTCAGTTGCATGAAGGGGTGTTACACGTAAAAAGCGTGCGTGCAACTTGCAACAATTTTTTTTGGCGAGACAAGTTGTAGGACAAATTGTTACGTGTAACAGCAGCTTTTGTGGTAAGAAAAAGAAATCGTTTACACTGACAAAAGTTTATGGTAGAAAATGCTGAAAACTGACAACAAAAATAAAGGAAATACATGTAATAGATGAAAAAATATTAAAAGGAATAAAAAAATAACGATGACACGGTGCTTCGTTCTATTGTTTTGCTAATTAAACTTTTTAACGCTCGTGCAAAATTGTTGTTTTGCTAATTAAAGTATATAACAACACACGCAAAATTGTTGTTTTGCTTATTAAACTTTATAACGGCACGTGCAAAATTGTTATTAAAGCGGGCTGGCTATGTGTCAGCGCCGCTTTTGTAAAATAAGTTGAGTTTTCTCCATGGCGAGATTTCGACGATAATCATAGTGGGTTTACACTAAACAGTAAGTGTACTTAGCCTATGTTGACTTAAAGACGTTCGCGCCAATTGTTTATGCGCATCCTTACTGCGCACGTAATTCATGTCGCAACGCCATGCAACGTCATGCATGAGCGCGCGCGCAAAGGAAGAAATCTATTCACATGAAGGGATCGTAGCCGTTGCGTTAACTTTGCTTTGATTTAACTCACTTGGATGGTCGGTGACCCCTATTTTTTTCTTCATATATCACTTTTTTTACCGATTATCTACAGTTTGTGAAAAAAAGAAAAAAAATCTGCCTTGTAGAAGTTTGATTTTTTTCATTTTTTTATCCACGCGACGTCGAATTGCACTCATATCTCAGCTGTATGTTGTTTCCGAATGCCCTCTTTAAAGGGTTAACTCATTTAAAGGTTGAAAACAGTTCGAATTATTTACGAATCAGGCGCACTTAGATAACAATTGAACATATTAGTTTCTCCCCAGCGATTCATCTTTGATATTGTTTAACTAAAAGCCATGGACACCATGTCATGTTACGAGGACTAACTTTTCAAAAACAGGGTATATTTCTACACACTTAATATCTCTTAAATCAATTCGGTGACCCCCAAATTTTTTTGCATTTCTGACATCAGTAACTCATTATCAGACCGTAGCATAAGTTTGAAAAAAATCTGTCTTGTAGAAGATTTTCGCGCGAACGTCCTTAAGGCTAAGCGTGCTTAAGCGTTCAGACAGATATTTATGGTATAATTATTGTCATGGAAAGCTAGCATAATTTAATAGCGACAGTAAATCAAAGATAAGGTCACTTAGTTGTCATAAGAAGTCAGGAAAACAAAATTTATTTTTGTCTTTTTCACTTTGCTAAAGCGAATCATAATCGGAAATATGTGAATAGCAGCTTGGCAGAGAGACTTAACTTTAATAAAGCTGGTATACGCGACATGCCGTAGAGAGTTGACATACTGCAATGATAATTATAATAATTCAGATTACTGTTATTTTACTTGTTTCCTATAGTTGCCCTTCTCCTCAATGCTGGACAAAAGTTTATTTCGATGGACTCTACATATTGAATCTTAAATTGTGGAGTAGTTACACTACTAGCTATACTCGAATTCTTAATTTCTTATGTACGTTTAAAGCCCGCTTTCACTATTTGTACAGTTCTTGTTTTGCAATTTAAACGTTATAAAGGCACGTACAAAATTGTTGTTTTGCTAAATAGACCAATTTACAGTTGTCTACTTAGTAACCTGTCCTTTGTGTGGAAATGAGGCTGGAGTTGACCTTGTTTTGATAGGAACCTTCCTTTTCAATTCATATGTATATCATGTTCTTTTGCTAACTAGCATGATTTAAAGATTAACGATAAAAAATCACGACGTTTCGACCTCTCCGAGGTCCTTTTCAAGTGGATGTTAAAATACAGAATTAGCATAAATGTATTACAGTATAAAAGCATAAGAATGTAGAGAATTCTAAGATGTGGTAAAATATGTAAATATGGGTGATAAAAATTACATAAAAAACAATTAAACTAATAATTAAACTAACAAATAAAACCAAGCGTTAAAGGACTTTCTAAACAAATAACTTAGCGCGGATTGAGTCGCACTGTTTGTTCAGTGTTGGCTTGAGTTCTTTGATAAAAAGCATTTCAAAAATAAGACAATCAAATTTTTTTCTGGCACTTCTTTAAAATCTTAAAACTTCGCGCAATGTCATTCAAGTCCATATCATGTTGCTGTCTGAGGTGGTTTCCGACTGGCGACCCCTTGTGTTCTTCAATGCGTTGATGTAAGTGTCGGCATGTGTAGCCGACATAACCTGCATCGCACAGATCACACTGGAAATGGTATACAACGCATTGTTGATTCACAAGGGGCGGCTTGTCTAACTTCACTTTGATTTCGTCCTTAATCTTTCGACTGGTGTACACAGGACTAATTTCTGCATTTATCTTGCGGCTGAGGTCTCTAAGTTGTCTTCTAACTGAGTCAGCATATTTCTGGTCTTTGAATGGGAGCACGATTCTGATTGGATCTTGATCCTTCTCAGACGCTTGTTGTTTTGCGTGTTGATCATCAGATATCTTTCCATCAATGAATTGTCGGATGGTGGACTGCACGAGCTTGTCCGGGTAGCGCAGTCTTGAGAATATCTCTTTGAGGCGTTCACATTCCTCATGGAAAAGCTGCCACGTAGAAGAGAGTTTAAACGCACGGTTAAGCAAGGTATTCAGTAGTGAACGTTTATATTTCCCATCCCCGTGGCTTTGGTAATGTAACAGTAGCCCAGTGTCTGTTGGCTTCCTGTACACCTTCGTGTCCAGCCGGTATCCATTCTTGATGATTTCCATTCCGAGAAAGGAAGCTTGCCATTTTCTTCGAGCTCCATTGTGAAAGCAATGGAACAAAAGGGGTCGGCAGTCGGAAACCACCTCAGACAGCAACATGATATGGACTTGAATGACATTGCGCGAAGTTTTAAGATTTTAAGGAAGTGCCAGAACAAATTTGATTGTCTTATTTTTGAAATGCTTTTTATCAAAGAACTCAAGCCAACACTGAACAAACAGTGCGACTCAATCCGCGCTAAGTTATTTGTTTAGAAAGTCCTTTAACGCTTGGTTTTATTTATTAGTTTAATTATTAGTTTAATTGTTTTTTATGTAATTTTTATCACCCATATTTACATATTTTACCACATCTTAGAATTCTCTACATTCTTATGCTTTTATACTGTAATATATTTATGCTAATTCTGTATTTTTACATCCACTTGAAAATGACCTCGGAGAGGTCGAAACGTCGTGATTTTTTATCGTTAATCTTTATAGCAAAATCTTTTACTAAAAAACTACTCAACATGATTTACATATGAAAAGCAGAAATGTTTGTATCAAAACAGTCAACTCCAGCCTCACTTTCACTCAAAGGCCAGGGTACTAAGCACACAACTGTAAAGTGGTCTATTGAACTCTATAACGGCACGTGCAAAATTGTTGTTTTGCTAATTGAACTCAATAACGGCACGTGCAAAACTGTTTGCTAATTATACTTTTTACCGCACATGCTGAAATTGTTGTTTGCAAATTATTCTCAGTTTATTAATTAACACACGTGCTCAAAATTATTGGCTTCTGCTGCAGATATCGACACTTTTTCAATTTTTCTAGATTATCATAAAGATTGCTGGAGCAAAAGACAGCACATTTAATTATGGTGGTAAAGAGGTCTCCAGTGGTTGGACTACATTGAAACGTGAGTAAACCAAACATACAGGCTTACTTTCTGATTTTCCAAGCTGGCTGTTCTCTAGATCTGGTTCAGACGATCGGAGATTTTACTGTTTCCCGACCGTCCCAGATTTTGCCGATATGTCGTGAAAAGCGCCGATCATCGCAGAAATCTGGGACGCGTCGGGAAAATATAACGCTCCAAATTTTTCCCGTTTTTTTTAAAAGACTATCCCAGATGATCGGGGACGCCTACGATTTCGTGTTTTCAATATTTGGGACGGTCGAGAAACAACGAAATCCCCGATCGTCTGAGGTTTTCCGCGCTGCTGATTTTGAGGTTTTGGATCAAAACTGCCCCAAATTAAAACTAAGTACCTTTGCCGTACACGAAATGCTTATAAAACACTAAGAGAAAGATAGCAAGTGATTTTTTTTAAGACAAAATAATCCATGAACAGAGTTTTAGCGAGTTTTCCAAGACAGCAGCGATAAACTTGAAAACATTACCCCAATTTTTTCAAGATGCAATCCATTTCCATCCTGGCCATCTGCAGCCCAAGACACTTATTTTTACTAGTAGAATTATTTGTAGCAATACTGGACCATTGTTTCTGGGTTTTCACTGATATAAACATGTATTTTGGACTTTTAAAAGCAACATTAAAAATGGTGACAGCCCCTTTAAGAAAAGCAACAATCGAGGAGGAGTGTGGGCCTGTGTACAACCACAAGATTCGATCGTTCACAGAATTCTTTGATACTTAACATCTCATGTATTCTCGGATTTACTTGCTAATATCATTCTCCTAAAAAAGTAAAATTATACTAGCGAAAGAAAAATCGCAAACAGATTTTGCTTGCCATTGTAGATTATGCTGAAAAGTTGCTAGAGCAATCGTCGACAAAGACCAATTGGCTCTCCCACTTTCCTTACAATTCTGAATTAACTTATATGTTTAAACTTTCTTCCTTCCTTCCTTCCTTACAAACGTCTTGCTTGCTTATACACGAATAAAGACGATCACATTTAACACAGGTTAAACATAATAATTTACCCAGTGGCACGCAAAGAGGAATGTTTAAGAAAACAGTTGGAATGACGTACGTTGTACTGCTTTTCCATAACATTTTATAAACAATTATTGGACGAAGTTGTTTTGATATCCGGAATAACCGAAGCCGAATATCCGGAATAACCAAAGCCGAAGCCAAGCCTTCGGCTGATAACTGAAGCAGCAGAAGCAGCTGAAGCCTTCGGCCTTTGGTAATTTCGGATATCACCAAAACCGAATCTAATAATTGTTTTATTTTTTTTATTGTTTTAAAGAAAATAACGATTTCAACACTTGTGTGCCAATTCCTTTTTGTCACCTGGCTCCTGAATGTTTTTCTTCTTAGGTATTAGTGAAACAGTTCGTTCTCAACTTTTGTCGATCTTTTTGTGTTTTCCGAGTCTTTATCGTCCAGCAATTTTCCAATTTCTTGCTCGATTGAAGAAGCGAATCGACGAGCCATGTTTTTACTTGGCTGTGTGCAAAGCTGCCACTCAGCACCCGTGAACTTGACATTGCTCTTGGAAATCATGCATTGCCCGCGCACCGTACAGTTTATTCACTAATCTGCTAGCGGATAAGTGAATAATCTGTAGTCTGTAGGGTGAGCTGATTTCTAGAATTAACTGTAGGCTCTTAGCCAACGAGAAGACAGAGAGTGACTACAATGAATAATAAGTGCCTTTAAAGGATACTAATCGAAAGCCAGTATATAATACAGTTTCAACTTTTCGGCTTCTTTTAGCTGCATGAACATTTCAGTGGCAGAAAGGAGGGAAGAAAAGGAATCTTATCCCAAGAATTTTCCAGCCGCTTTCACCTTTCCGAAGATCCTACCTGACCTTCGTACCCAAAACGACATTTTTTATCGTTCGGAAAACAAAAGGCGTTAAATTTTACGCTTATTAATTACGAATTTTGGGTTTACCTCGGTGTAAAAACCTGTGACTTTTTCCTTTGTTTTTTTTACCTTTGTAGTGTTGCATTCCCAGTTGACTCTATTGTTTTATGCCTTTTGTTTTCTTTGTTTTACGTCACTCGTGAGTTTCACAGGTTCTTACACCGAGGATGAGCCCGAATTTTAAACATGACTAAGGCCTGGCTTCAGAATACTTTTTCCCCGAAACGATTCTTGGGGTGGTCCAACATCAATATAATAGACCAATTTCGATATATTAAAATTCATACTTGGCTCCGAGGCTTGGGGGTCTAAAACAAAAGAAATGAATAATTCAATAACCTCAATGTGATTTCTTTTGTTTTATTCCCCCAAGTCTCGGAGCCAAGCATGAATTTTAATATATCGAAATTGGTCTATTGATTTTCGGGGGGGGGGGGGGGGGGAGAGGATAAGTGTTACTCATTGAACTTTTACGTTTTCGTTTCTTTTAGTGTCTTGCACAGACGGAAACATTATCAACAGTCAAGGCTATTGTGATGGTAGGTATCCTGAGTTCATGCATGCGGCATTTTGTATTTAATATATATTTATAATAATATTTATAGCGGTTCAGTGTTACACTCTATAAATAAAGTTTCATTGATTGATTGAAACATATGAACACCATTCAGAAAGCTAAAATGTTCAAGAGCATGTTAAACTTTTTTTTCTGTCATAACTAATGCGTCAGCTTTCAATCCTGCCCGCCAGGCCATAACACTGTGCGTCCGTCATAGATTCCAATTGTTTCTCACTAAAATTATTAAATAATAAAAGTCTGCTGTGTGCTCCCGCATATATAGGGCAGTTTACAATAGGCCTTATGCATGATGACGCCACCAGCTCAAAATTCACCACCAAGCCTCGTTTGTACGAAATTCCTTGCAAACCTTTGACAAGTTGACGTTGTTTTTGAGTGGGTATTCTTTTCAACTTTGCTCCTTTGAGAATACATTGATGAGATTGTCACAGGTTTACACTTCGAAAGCGAGGCTTGGGGGTGAAATTAGCTTGTCTGACGTAAACACTCATAAGAGCTATTGAGTGTCAGAACTTGCTCGCACGCGTTTTCCCGCTCTTGGCGCCGGCTGCGCGCATTTACTTCGAGTTCTGATTGGTTTATTGGCCAGAGTAATTATTTGGTTTTGGTTGTATGACGATCACATGAGAAACGCTTTTTGAGAAAACATCAGTTAACTGTACTTAAATCTTGACAGTTTGTCATATTTAGGCCAAAAATGAATGGGACTGATAGGATAATATTTTGTAGACTCCCCTAACGGGTCCTCAGTTTTATTGTACTGTTACTGTGAGTTAACACGACTGTCAGAATCTTATTACAACTGTTTCTGGGAAGAAACGGATATTTTATAACCGAAAGTCTGAGTATCTTCAGGGGCGTAGCTAGGAGTTTTCAAGGGGGGGGGGGGGGGGGGTGGGGGTGGGGGCACACTGTGTCACACACAGGGTACTTACCAGATTGTCATGTGGACATCCACGCTGCTGTGGTTTACAAAAATTATCTCACAAAGCGGGGGGGGGGGGGGGGGGGAGGAAGGGGGAAGGGTCACGGACACCCCAGGACCCCCCGCACACCTAGCTACATACATACATACATACATACATACATACATACATACATACATACATACATACATACATACATACCTTTATTTAAACACGGTAAAAACATCAGTCACAAAGCAAGATAAAAACTGGTTTACATGATTGCCGTGTGGGAGTACGAGGTGCTAGCTACGCCCCTGATCTTTCACATCAAACCCATTCCTTCTTTAGCTTCAGCAAGCACTCGAGAAATGTTGTTTTAAAATGTAAACTGATATCGCAAAAATGGCCAAATTAAATTTAAGCTGATAACTGATCCAAAATAAAGCACCTCCATTCAGAACGTCTTTCTCCATTTTGATTTACTTTTCTTTTTCATATTCTACTGCTGAATTTGCTTTCTTTCTTTTTCATGTGAATTTAGTGGCAGATGTAGACGAATGCCAGACATCTAATCCTTGCATCTCACCAGCAACATGTCAGAATACTGTGGGGTCATACATCTGTAATTGTCCCAATGGTTACATCTTAAAGTCAGGAACGAACAACCAGTGTGAAGGTATCAAAACTCGGAGACACGGTCCCGGTTGATTTATCGCGTTTTTATGATTATGCTAGAAGTGAGTTGAAACGTGCAACTGTCTCTTGTACGCTTCAAAACAAACTTCCGATTATTCAATTTGCTAAGAAGTTGTTACAGCCATATTTGGAAAATCAAGATAAAAAAATTTACCAATCAATTCGCTAGAACAACTTACTTCCAATTTCGAGGAACCGAGGGGTTTCCAAATTTGGTACTAAGCAAAAAATGAATATTCGGAAGCTGTGAATACGCGTCCCACTTATGGGTTTCTGCTAGAAGCTTGCTCATTATCTTGAAATAGGAAGAAAAATGGCCAAAAGTGATGAGAGCAAAGAGATACAGTCGAACCTCTCCTTACGGACACCTCCATAATTCGGACACCTCTTGATCTAATAAGGACAGTTCACTTGGTCCCAAAGATACCAAAATTCATACATTCCCTACCTCTATAGTACGGACACCTCTATAATGCGGACACTTGGGCCTGTCCCTTTGGTGTCCGTATTAGGGAGGTTCGACTGTATTAACTAAAGAGACAAAATAACCGTTTACAAAAGTCAAAATTCCACAAGAGTGGCAATTTTGATTTCTTGAATGCCGGACAGAATCAAATTTGATGAATTGTAATCCACTTCAATCTTTGCAATCCTGCACTTTATATTCAAGCTACTGCTTCTGTGTTACTGTTTAAAACCTTTTTATCCAATTAAGTGGTGTTATTTGGTAGCATTTGGCGATATAACATGGAAATATGGTATTTAAGCGTAATGTTATAATTTCAGTGCCACAGTGTCCCTTCAACCTCCCCCAGTGGTCAACGTGACGCTCGTGCGAAGCTCCCGCCAAAATTTAAAACAGATAATTGAGAAATGTTGAATCTTCCACTTATGATACAAAACTCAAGTCCGTTTCTAAAAACGTAAGCTGGTAACGTCTACTATCTGTGGAAAAGTAAGGAACTGTTAGCGACAAGTTTTATCGGCTTGTAATACGGTTTGTCACTATACGTTTTACAAACTTCAGGTCCGTAGCTTTGTAAACACTGGCAGTGTTCAATGCACTTCAAACCGGAAGTGGCGTGGGCTTTTTGCGTTTGACCACTGTGTGGGGTTTTAATTTAACCAGAGTCTGGGGACTGTCCGGTCAGCAGATGGTAGCTATGGCAACCAGATCGCTGAACAAAGAGTTTGAACACTCAGTGAATTGAAAGGGATTTACAAAAGTGAACTATGAAACACTCTAGAACAAATAAAGGCTAGGTCACACTATAATGGCGATTCTTATGCATATAACAAAGGTCTTAACTTAGCTGGTTTGAAGGCACAAATTTCTGATCGTTTTTAGTGTCATGGTAGCATTATTACAACTGATTGGTTTAACATGGAAAAGTTATCATCGAGTATCGTCCTTTTTCCTTGTATGGAAAATGAACATTTCGTCTCGGGCCATGTCTTGATTTTGTTGTTGTTGTTGTCATTGATGCTGTTGGTTTTTTTTAACGTGAGTAATGTTGCGACAAATGCATGAAGCAGATTTGACTGAGAATGGATTTTTAAAACTGAACGAAGTAGATTCAAAAATTAAAGCTGCGGTGTATCTGTTTGTTGTTTGTTGTTTGTTGTTGTTGACGAATGCCAGAGTTCATCCAGGTGCGCTTCACCGTCTACCTGTGTCAATACTGCGGGCTCATACCACTGCCAGTGTCCCAGCGGTTACATCAAGAAGGCAGGGACAATGGACCAGTGTGAAGGTACATCAGTTATCACTTTGTTTGTTGCCTATCTTTGTCGTTTGCTTAGGATCTGGGTAACGTCCAGACAACATTCGGCAATTTTCGATGAATGGTCCGAAATGTTCGGAAAACTGTCTAAAGAAAACCATTAAGTTGATCTCTCCAAGCAGTCATAAACATTATCATTGTATGCGCAAAGAATCGTCAATACTAGCGTGATCGACCTAGTCCGTTTGGGTTTCTTATGATGATGGTTGACCATATCACTACCAGAGATAAAGAGATGGAGATAAAGACCACTACATTTTATTTCAATTACAAAATACAATAGTTTGGTACACCTCCATTAAGGGGACACTTCTCTTATGGTCCAGGCCGGCAAAACGCTCATATCATCTTTATAATTATCAACTCCATTAAAGGGATACCTCTATTAAGGGAAAACATTTTCCAGCAATCTTTTATGTGAATGGTTATAAAAAGAGATTTCCTCCAAGGACTGACAGAAGTAAAAAACACATTGCATTATTCAAAGTACTGAGTTATTTAACCCTTTAAAGTTACAGAGTACCTTCAGATCGACCATTTTATTGAAATTTTTTTTGGGCGTCAAAATAAAGTTTACATAATGAACTTTCATCCAAAAAAAAATTATCGAAAAATAATGAAAATTGACGGAGAAATGAGGGTATAACGTTTGTGGGGGGAATTTGTTTACGAAGCGATATATTTTTCTAAGCGCTGTTTTCTCAAAGTTAATTTTTCGCTTGAAGTGGACACTTTAAAGAGCTACAACTCAAAGGAAATTTGTTCGATTTTCCTCAAATTTGGACATAAGCTAGGCTAACATAAAATAAACAAAAACTTGTCGGCGAATTTCTTATTTCCGAAAAATGTTTCGTCAAGAGCCATTTCCGTGCGATCACTCCAATTTTTTTTCTTGCCATTGTATATGCGAAACATTCCAATGAATGTTTCTTTGCGTGAGTGATTGTTCATTTCTCTTGAATGATTGTGTAATCTTTCGATTGATTGTGCGTCTCTATGCAAATTGCGTTAACGAATTTCTTTAAGTTACTTATGATTGTCCAATGATGCAATTGATTTTCTTTTGCTGTTAATGATTGTCAATTACACGAGCTACGAAATAAAAACATTCTTCTAACAAAAAATGTTAGACAAACGTCTACTCATCTAACATGTCAGTGTGAGCACAGTTACTGACAAGTAAGGAAAACAACGCAAAATAACATATGATGCCCGATTTAGGGTGTCAGCTCCATTGTACATTGTACACTTCCATTGTATTAGGCAAAATTATGTATTCTAATATATTCTATGGTATTGTATTCTATTGTATTGTCGTTCTTTTGTGTTCTTATATTCTATTGTTTTAACAATAGAATAAGTGTTACCCCTAAATCGCGCATGGTATACAAAATAAATGTAGTACGTTAAATAACGAACAAAGCACACACGTCAACTAAATAAGCCAAGCACGCGCACAACTTAAGGAAAATTGCGCGCGTGCGCACCTGCATTAACCTAAATAGAAGCGATATAGAAATTAAATAGGGGCGCTTAAGGATGATATAAAGGATCTAAAATAACAAAGGATACGGCGGTGTTTCTCAATTCTGGATTGCCAGTCTAATTTCTCGTAGTGTAGTGCCATACTTCTCAATGATAGCACCGTGGCGTTTGAAGAATTTAGTAAACGATTTACGAAGGAGCGTAGATTTGAACCCTTGGTGCAGGAGACGTGATGAAAGTCGGCGAAGTCTATGCATAAAATCCAACTTCGATGTGCAAATTCTAGCATATCTTACCAATTGAGATATATAAACACCATAGGCCGGATTGGCGGGAATGTTGCTGTCCATATGAGGAAAATTGACAATCCGAAATGAGAAGTCATCCCTCTTGTCGTAGACGTCGCTGAGATGGAAAGGTGTGTTGCTGTCACCATTCTTGATTCTCGTGTCCAGATAACACACCTCATTTGATGTTAAGGTAGTGTCCTTTAGTTCCAGGTCCGACGGGTAAATGTCGCTGATGTAATTTCCAAAATTTTCATTGTTAACGCTCAATAAATCGTCGATATAACGAAAGGTGTTGCTAAATTGGACGGCTTTGGTCATATCTTGCTTCATTGTTCTGAGCATGAAGTCATACTCGAAGGTATGGAGGAACAGATCAGCCAACAAAGGTGCGCTGTTAGTGCCCATTGCCAATAATAATGCCAATAATTTGCCGAAAAACTGAGTTTCCGAAGCGGACGTAGATATTGTCGATAAGAAAGTCAATAGCGAGGCACAGTTCCCTACAGGAGAAGAAAGTGTACTTCGTAGACTTCTATCATTAGCCCAGAATGTGTGGAAATTATTGGTTGCTATGAAACTTTTTCCTCTGGTGTTAAAGACCCTTTCGAGTAGATCATGGAGTTGATGTTTAAGTTTGGCGTGTGGAAGGCTAGTATAAAGAGTGGAAAAGTCCCAAGTACTCACCTGATTAAGCGAAAGTTGTTTTTCCTGCAATGTGCGAATAACATCCAACTAATTGTTAATGACCCACATGCAGTTAACTCCTGTTTGTTCTAAAATAGTCTTGCAGTACGAAGTACAGTGACTCTTGACAAGTTTAAAGCACTCAGTTATCAATTTGGAGATCTTAGTAGTGGTGCATGAACTTGAAACTGCAATAAAACGTGCTTTGTACGGTGTCTTGTGAAGTTTTGGTATCCAATATATTTTTGGCAAATTTTTCTCCTTCTGTTGCAAGGTGATGTGGAATACATTTTCTAAGGTCGTGGTGTGGGTCCGTGTAATCTCATCAACTGCAACATGACCTAAAATCGATCGATCTAAAATAATTTTAGATCGACCGCTGTACTCATCTGCGTCGCACGCATTAGGGACTCTGAAGTGGATACCTTTAGAGAAAAGGCGTTTCCAGCGAAGATGTGTGCATGTATACAAATGTCTAAATGGACTTGTAGATCATGAATTGACATTAGTTACACAACAACAACAGCATAATTATAACACCCGAAATAAAGCAAACCTTACACTTCCCTGCGTTAAAAGAAATTGGGGGAAACAAAGAACTGCTTATCATGCTGTAAATGACTTTAATTCTCTTAGTCAGGTAATAAGACAATCTTCTAATGTAAATGTATTTAAGCGGAATGTTTTTAACTTCTTAATCTAAGAGTTTTTACATAGTTTATGATTTTTTTTTGTTTTGTTTTTAATGTGAGTATTTTAGTTTTTATTTTAGTCTTAATCGAGGTCCTTTTTGAAAATCACTGATGTGAAAGAGTTTTCCTCAATAAAGATTATTATTATTATTATTATTATTTATCTTGTTTTCATATGTAGAATTAATAGTACTTCCGGAATTAATGCCAAGTTCTTCCATCAGGGTATGTATGTAGTAATACTTGCAAACAAAAATGATGTTATTGCCAGCTTTGTCCTCAGGCACTAGTACGTACTTTTCTTGTAGTTCCTTCAAGTGTGCCATGACATGTCTGTCTTCTAAGGGTTTGTGACAGGGTCTAAAATTACGACGCTGTAGATTGTTGATTTTATTCTGGATGGTCAGCTTTACTGTCTCCGACCATTCTTCCAGTGCTGACACATGGCAACCTTCACGTTTACTCCAGTTCTTGGTGTAATCATCTACAGCCTTCGTCAATATCTTCTTGTTTAGATTCCAATCGACGGTATTCTGCTCCCTATACTTCGGACCTTTCTCCAATAGACGTCTTAGTTTTCTATTCTTAACAATGCGTAGATCTCCAGTAATAACATGGCCGTGAGGCTCATAACGAAAGGTGGAAGACGAGCAGTCACAAGATGAAGATGTATTACTATAATCATCGATTATAGTTTGATTTTAATTAAAGACGCTCCTAGAAATGGTATTCGTGTATTTATAACTTATCAGTGGTGGATCTTGTTCTTGAAAATAGATTGGTACTTTAGATTTAACTAGTTTGTTATGTAAAATGTTAGTTAGGTTAACTTTATCTATCCCTTTATTGTGAAAATATATCTAAATAAAGCGCTGCTGAGGTTTAGCGCTGGAGTTATAACCTGTACGTACTGGAAAACATAACCTTTTGCAGCAGACATCTAAAACAATTCTCCTGAAACGTTGATCCCGATTGGCTGCTTTAAGCTGCTGACATTCATTGAAAAGTTTATTATTATTATTATTATTATTATTATTATTAGTATTATTATTCTACATTCAAAGTACTATTATTATAGTTAAAATACTCAGCGCGTTCCGCTAATTATTGGGAATGACTTCCATTAATCGGAAACGGATTGCATTATTGAAATAAAAATTCAGGTTTTAAATTGATTATTGGAATCTTCCAACTTTTGACTGATATCAGCAAATAAACCAATCAGCATTCGTTATTTCGAATGAGGCTACCGTTGGAAGATGCCAATAATCAATTTAAAACCTGAATTTTGATTTCAATAATGCAATCTGTTCCCGATTAATGGAAGTCATTCCCAAATAATAAGCGGAACGCGTGAGTATTTTGACTGTATTATTTTTCAAGATTTGGCTTCTCCCCTTCACAAATCGCAGAGTTATTGTTGTTGAATAAAATTGTTGTTGTTGTTACCCCTGAACGAGGCTTCCAAAACACCTCAAGAATCGTGGGTTATTTTGTCACGTGACACAGTGGAATAGATGCCGTTTTCGGCGGATATTTCCAGCATTGGCAGCCGTGTTTGTTTTGATATTGATATTGATATTGAAGATTAAAGGGTTACATGTTGTTGATGTCTTCTCTTCAGATAAGGACGAATGTGAGGATAATCCTTGCAATTACGTGATGTCGACTTGTGAGAATTTTGCCGGCGACTATCGCTGCAAGTGCAAGGCGCCTGGCTACGAGAATGTGGATGCTAAGAACTGTCAAAGTGAGTCAGCATATTACATTCAATTTCCGTTGGGGATCATATGAAAGGTACGGGGATACTAAGCCCTAAAGGAGATCAATCTGGGCGTGGCTCAAGCTTTTTTTTTTACCTCAAACAGACACTATTCTAAAAAGACAGAAAAACAAGAGTTGTAGTTACTTTAATGATGGTAAACACTTTGTCATCGAATCATAAATCGTTAGTTAGTTTCGTGCCACCCTAAACGATACCTTGATAGCTAAAAATATCGGCGTTCCTTCCTGAACACACTAAGTGATACCAAAATCTGTAATTTACACCCATAAACGAGACGACGATCATCTCCGTACCTTTCATACGCAGTGAGTCCCACCTCCCGGGCTTCAATGTTCAATACAACTAAGATGTCATGTGCAAACTGTTGACAGGCAAACATCACCATCGTGAAGGCAGAACCACAGAAAAGGACTTCTCAGTAGCTATCATTTGTTCAAAAAGTCACACTTTAGGATGTCATACACATCCGCATTGACCAGTGAATAAAGGGAGATAATAAAGGGAGAAAATAAAAATGTTAGAACCACGTTACATGAATTAAGATCCCTCCTGAGTTGAAAGCTGATTAAATTTCTTTCTTTGAATTGGGTTTTTAACAGTGGCGGTTAATCAACTGTTAATTTGTTCCCTTTGGAATAATATTAATTAAAACGTTTAGGTAACATAGTCATGCACCTATAGAGTGCCTTTTGTTTTGACTTTTCAGATGTGAAGGAATGCAGTAAGGGTACAGACTCGTGTACCTATTGGGTGCCTTTTGTTTTGACTTTTCAGATGTAACTGAATGCAGTAAGGGTACAGACTCGTGTACCTATTGGGTGCCTTTTGTTTTGACTTTTCAGATGTAACTGAATGCAGTAAGGGTGCAGACTCATGCACCTATTGGGTGCCTTTTGTTTTAACTTTTCAGATGTAAACGAATGCAGTAAGGGTGCAGACTCGTGCACCTATTGGGTGCCTTTTGTTTTAACTTTTCAGATGTAAACGAATGCAGTAAGGGTACAGACTCATGCACCAATTGGGTGCCTTTTGTTTTAACTTTTCAGATGTAAACGAATGCAGTAAGGGTATAGACTCGTGTAACAAGACGTCATCAGACTGTGTAGACGCGGAAGGAAGTTACAGGTGTTCGTGTAAATCAGGTTATAAACAAGGCGCAAACAACAAGATCTGTGAAGGTACGTTACCTTAGTCTCCGGATGATTCGACCGCAGGATGTGGCATAATTTGTATTGGTTTCGTTAGACTCAAGCTAAAAGTTAAAAAGAGTTCCAAATCTAATTTATTAAAACATCGAAAACTATATTATTAACAGCAACCATAAGAAATATATTATTAATGCTCTATAACACTGATCCATTTGGAACCACGTTACACTCTAAAATATCATTCTATAAACTTGAAAGTCGAAACCTCCTTGCACAGCATATTAAACGGCTGCTCCGACGCTGAGCGTTATTTGAATGGCGATACTTTAAGATTTCATCTACAGACTCAAAAGTAAGAACCACCTTGTACAGCATAACAAACAGTACCACAGGAAAGTACTGCTCAGTAGCTTTCATTTGAATGTCACACTAGGATTTCATCCAAAGACTCAAAAGTTAGAACCACCTTGTACAGCATAATAAACAATACCACAGGAAAGTACTGCTCAGTAGCTCATCTTTTCATTTAAATGTCCACACTTTAAGATTTCATCTACAGACTCAAAAGTTAGAACCACCTTGTACAGCATAACAAACAGTACCACAGGAAAGTACTGCTCAGTAGCTTTCATTTGAATGTCACACTTAATTAGGATTTCATCTACAGACTCAAAAGTAAGAACCATCACCTTATACAGCATAATAAACAGTACCACAGGAAAATACTGCTCAGTAGCTTTCATTTGAATGTCACACTTTAGGATTTCATCCACAGACTCAAAAGTTAGAACCACCTTGTACAGCATAATAAACAGTACCACAGGAAAGTACAGCTCAGAAGCTTTCATTTGAATGGTCACACTTTAGGATTTCATCCACAGACTCAAATGTTAGAACCACCTTGTACAGCACAATAAACAGTACCACAGGAAAGTACTGCTCAGTAGCTTTCATTTGAATGGTCACACATTAGGATTTCATCCACGGACTCAAAAGTCGAAACCACCTTGTTCATAATAAACGGTACTGCAGACACTTACTGCTCTGTAACTTTCATTTGAGCGGTCATAGTTTAGGTTTTGATCCGCAGATCATAACTTAAAAGTTAAAACACATCGCGAACTGAAATTGAAAAGAAATACTTGACTTACCGGACCACCTTTTGGCTTGGAGTGGAAAGTAATTTTGTTGTTTGGAAGGAAGGAAGAATGCCAGGATGGTTTTTGGCAGATGCATGGCTTGAGATGGGTTTTATGCATTTAAATCTTAATAAATGTTTTCCATTTCCATTTTCCATTTTATTTATTTTGCCATTAACCACATTAAAAAAATATATATATATAATAATAATAATAATAATAATAATAATAATAACAATTATAATAATAATACAACACACTAGAAATTTATAATAACTTAAAAGACGATAGACTACAAAATGTTTAATGTGGTAGTGACAAGGAAGCCTATATAGAAGCCGGGGGCTTATGCACTATAGGTTTCCTGACAATATAGGATACATCATACGAATTATGAGGACAGCATGAAATATAAAATGTATTATTTTAAAAAGAAAAGAAAAGAAAAGCAAAGAAGAAGTATGTAGCTCAACAAAGAGTATTTTTGACTAAGAACTAAGAAAGAAGGAATTTTTTAAGTCTTTTGCAAAACAAACGGATGCTTTCACTGTTTTGAATTTCATGACTTAACGAGTTGAAAAACTTAGGTCCTTGAAACCGAATTGAGAAGTTTCGAATATAAGTTCTACAGGGAGGTATGTAAAAAAGGTTGCAATTTCTAGTATAATGAGAATGCAACTGGCTTGCAAGAGTAAACATATTACGAAAATAATTAGGAAGTAAACGAAAATAATTACGAAGTATTAATTAATTTAATTAGGGGAAATTGTTTGCCAGCCATGCTGTGATGAAGGTGCCTTTGGAGCCATTTGAAATATAATAGTTAAATCTGTGAGTCCTAAAGAGTTCCTAAAAATTGTTGATCCTCATCTGTTTGCATTTAAATCAAACGATCTTCACAAGGCAAGAACATGTCAGTTGCTGTTAAAATCATCTTTTATCTTTCATCAAGACAAGAGAGCTTATGAAGCCCGAAATTCTAATGTTATAAGAATAATACTAAAAATGTCGTTATTTTGACATTTGGGAGGAGTTTAAATGTTTTCTACGGTACTTAACTGTACTATACTATTAGCTGCTACATGACCTGAAGCTTTAGTGTTAGCTGTTAAGCAGACCCCATCTAGGCGCTTTATACAAACCATCGTCAATAACGCACACATTTTTTTTGTTTCACTTTAGTGGGATGTGGGCCCCTGAGTATCCCGTGTGGGAGCAATTTGGAGCCAGGACGCTGCATTAATGCGAACTCTAACTTCTATGGAGACAAATGCGAGATGAAGTGTCAAGTGGGTTACGTCATTTCCGACATCTCACTTGGTATCCTCACTTGTGGCAGTAGCGGACGGTGGGAAGGAACCCTAGGAACTTGTAAACGTAAGTACCGACCGCTTTCAAAGGACTTTAAGATAGGACGACTACGGACAACGGACTACTGATCGGACGCTAGTCTTATTATCATTATTATTATTATTATTATTATTATTATTATTATTATTATTATTATTAAACGCTGCATGGACTGGAACGAGTACGCTAAAAGGGCGCGAAAATCGAATTGCAGGTGCTAGATTATGGCTCAATAAAATGTCCTTTGAAGAAGTGAGAACCACTCTTGTCATCCGGCTTATGCAGATGGTTATCTAGATGAAGAAGTCTGGTGTCGCTTTTTCTCGACAGATCTGAATTCTGTACAAACAAATCAAGAATTAAGCTCATCACGAACACTCAGTTTATACATGATCATCACGTGGTGTCAACAAATCGGAACGATAACATAAACAAAGAAATCCATTATTTGCTCAACTTTTACTCAAAGCAAGTGGCAGTTTACAATAGGCCTTATGCATGATGACGTCACCAGCTCAAAATTCACCATCAAGCCTCGTTTGAAATTCCCTGCAAACATTTGACAAGTTCACGTTGTTTTTGAGTGGGTATTCTTTTCAACTTTGCTCCTTTGAGAATACATTGAAAAGATTGTCACAGGTTTACATTTCGAAAGCGAGGCTTGGAGGTGAAATTAGCAAGTCTGACACAATCTTCTTTCGAAAAAATTTATTCAAATCTCCATTAGTTTACGTTTAAAAGCAAAACGCGTACCATTTAATTATAGCTCATCGAGTTCATGCTTTCTTCGATGAAATTCAAGAGATCGATACAACTGAGTTAAGCACGTTTTAAAATCAATTCTTCAAAACTAACAATAACACCAATAAAAAGTCACTCACAGATTGAGATCAACATAAATTCTCATCGAAAACTGTAATCTGTTTTACCTTTATGTCCCTCGCTTGCTTGGAAATTCAAATCTCCGCTTCTGGTTCTGAAATCCGTAGAAAACAAACATCTCCCGCATTTGATAAAAACGTAATACATGAAGTTCCTTGAAGCAAGATTTTATCCATGAAAGCTCGTCTTTTTCCACTAAAGCGGCTTCTGAGTATCCCTTAATTAGTATCCTTGTCTTGAGTAGCAAACCGCGAAATATTCAGGGAAATAACGCCTTTAATTTAAACGGTTTTCTCCGTTTAGTAAATTCACAGCAAAACATCAGTGTTTTTCTAGCTGGCGTGACATTCGGCCGTGTAACCGCGCGAAAAACAAAGCCTCGCTTTGGTTTCAACATGACGTCGTACGCGCATGTTTTGCGACGTCATACACGCCCGCGAGCTAGTCCTGTGCGACGACGGAGGGTCCTGCGCGACGGCGGCGGACGGAGGGCGGGCACACGCGCGCCCGCGAAACATTCCGCTAGCCATGACCATGAAAAATGACGGGCACAGGTTCTGGTTCTATGGGTATGGGGCTGCGCAGCCAGGCCGTCGGCCTGGCAAGTGCTCCGCTATAAATTGTAAATGAAACTGACCACTCGACAAATTCGAAATAC
The DNA here is from genome assembly GCA_022457155.1 of Cladopsammia gracilis. Lineage (NCBI taxonomy): Eukaryota > Metazoa > Cnidaria > Anthozoa > Scleractinia > Dendrophylliidae > Cladopsammia > Cladopsammia gracilis. The sequence goes on from JAJGOT010000174.1 coordinate 92,971, forward strand.
TGGATCCTTGGGAAGGATCTGATCAGCGAAATTAATTAGAAACAATTGAAATGAAAGGCTGATCGTACAGTAAAGGAATATAATACAAATTTAAAAGGAATACAAATTTAAATTTAAAACAAGCGAAAGATTTGAAATTACATATGACATGATTAAACGATAAAAAGACGCTAAAATTTACATGAATATTAAGTTTCTTGGCGTCTGTTTAACCCGTTAGGTTCAAGTGTTTGACCTCTATCGATAAGATGATCCTCTCTAGCTTTACGCACATCGTCACGGTTAGAGTTAATAAGCTCAAGCGGGCTAAGATGTCATATGTAATTTTTTATCTTTCGCTTGTTTTCAATTTAAATTTGTAACGTTTTTCTTTTAGTACGGTTATACCCTGACGAAGAACGGCCGTGTTGTTCGAAATTAATCAGTTAAAAAAATATATTCCTCTTTACTGTACGATCAGCCTTTCATTTCAATTGCACTTTAACATATGTAGTATAGAAAAGCAAAAATGTCAAGAAACAGCAGAAATATACGTATGTAATCGCGACTACGCGAAACACACCTAGTACTCACCGCAACAGAAAGACCACGGACTACGCGGGAAACGCACGTGATAGTGATCATGCGCAGTACCACTTGATTCAGGTCCCTGAGCCATTCTCGACATTCCCCAGTTGAATCCAAAGTCGTTCCCAGGGCTTTCTCCGCTTTTAAATAATACTCCAAGAATCGTGGAGTATTTTATCACGTGACACACAATCAAATGTCACGTAGCCTGCGAAGCTGGCGGATTTTTTGTTGGCGTGCGCGATAATTCGCGAGCGGCGAAGCCGCGAGTTTGCGAGCGGTGAAGCCGCGAGAAACCGCCTGCTCGGTATTGTGGGGTTTTTGAATGCCGCCCCTTTTTTACCTTTTTACATCTTTTGGTAGATACAATTACCCAACCAATCAGAGGGCGCATCGTAATACGAAACTTGTCCAAATTACGATGTTATCGCGCTAATTTATAAAAGTGACAGGTCAAACACGACTCCCACTACCCAGCACTAGTCGCAAAATGTATAAAGAAGCCTTTAGAATAGCTTTCCCAAGAAAGTCTACGAGATATTTGTTCCCTTTAGATCACCAAAATAGAATTGTGACAAGTCACTATTATCTATTTGTTTTGCATGCTCGATATGTATTGTATGACTCTTTGATCTTTTGGAAATAAATCTCTTTAATGACAGGAGGTTTCCATGCTGGTCATAGCCATTTAGAGAATTATTGTTTCTCTGTGCCTTCGTTATGCTAGCTCTCTTGGCATACGTTAGGCCTTCTTTGGCTAACTTTTGTTGCAAGATAAATAGTGATCGGCTGCAGTTTTTGTAATTGTTATGAAAGTGCTAGGATCAGTCAATCTCTCAGCCCGTGATTTTGTGTTACGTCTGCGGTTTGCTAGATTTGTGAGAAAGTGGAATGGGAAACCGGACGAAAGTTCCAACGCTGTGTCAGGTTCAGCGAAGACATTTTCGCAATCTGGTCATCGACTATACTTTTTAATGGCGAAATCACAACAACGGATGTTCTCCTTGTTCTTCCCTGCAAGCACAAACATTGTGAAGATTAAACTCTTTCCAAAGCCTGAAGCCAAAATGGCCTTTTTTTACGGCTGTTTCCTGCTCTTTCTTTCTGAGAATTCATACCTTTGTAAGGGGGGAGTACGTGATATAAGCGCGTAGTCCCCGCATTTAAAAACATTGCACCCCATGGAAACTTCCAATGGAGTGTACATGCTCCCTCGCCTCCTGGGGTAACTACTGCACATATTTTGCTCGCCCCCCTTATAAAGGTGCGAATTCTTAGTCCACACGTGTTCATTTCGTATTCATAAACAAAACTCTGAAAACTGCTTGTCAGCTTCGCCTGAGCTCAGATAGAAGATTTCACCGTCGGGACCGTCATTTTGAAATTTGAGGGTTGTGATTGTGCTGAGGATGGCAAAGGGGGGGTGCCGATCACGCATCACGCCGAATTTTTAAGTGAAATCACGCATCACGGAGAAAATTTTAACCAATCACGCGTCACGTAAATAAGGAGTAATCCGGCATTAAAATGGTAACAAAACAATGTAGAGTCGGCGTAGGCCACTTATTGAATGCATTGATGTTGTATTCAACTTTTTTTTGGAAGGATTGCATGTTAATTCATGAATCGTAAAATGAAATAAAGGGTGTTGACGGGCCTAGCACAAATCCTACTAGCGAGTGGTGTGGTTGTTATGTCCTTTGTTCACTCGGTTTTTTGGCTGGTTTGACTTTTACAGTTTAGCCATGATTAGTATATCTTATAAATGATCTACCCCTCTTGTATGAAATAAGGGGAAGCTCTTTATAGATTTGTCTTAGTAAAGGTTGCGATTCTATGAAATGCCATTTGTCCACGAGGATCTGTTTTAAGTTAGGTACACATGGGTTGTATTGCGTAATATTTCTTTGCGAGCTTTTGTTTTGTCTTTGAGAGCTGACTGTCTGTCAGAGAATATTACTTTTGAGAGCACCTTCTCAATGAGATTGTTAGAGAAGCCTCTTAGCCGTAGGTTTTATTTGAATTTATTGATGTTTTCCTCGAAAGTTTCCTTTGAAAAGTTCGTTCGATTCTGAGGAGTCTAAGGGCCTCTCCGCTTTGAGGAAACCTTTCTTGACTCCCAGTGGGTGACAAGATTGCAAGTGCGTGTGTTTATTCTTAGCATTATCGGCTTTATTTCGTTTTGCTTGTCTTTTGCGGTCAATGTGTTTCTTTTTCAGATATTTTCGTGTATCTGAGACCTTCCGTTTATCAAGACTCTGGGAGCACAAGAGGATGAGATTCAACATGTTTATTATTGACATTCTCAAGTTCTGATATGTTTTTCACCACTGAGCGCGAATTGTTTCTGTATGAGCTGGACTCTCTCTTGTACATTTACGAGTGGTTTAGTGCCTTGTTCTTAGGCTGATTGACATATTAGTTAAGTTTGGCTTAGTAGACTACTCGCTCTTCTTCTTTGATTTGAATCAATGTTACGATAGTGGAATTTGATTAGCGCTGCCTCCTAGTAATTTCTGTTCTGCCTGGCATGTTGCCTGCTTTCTTATGGTTCCGATTTCCTTCTTGAATTCTTCGTCGGGTCTGATAAGTGCGCTTTGGCGTTGTATCGTAACGTCGCGGACAAGTCCCTTCTACCCTGTGAGCTTCGAGTTTTCTGATTGCGTTTTCTGATTTCTCGATTCTGTCCTCGCCGTGCCAGGAACGGATTCTCTGGACCCACCACAAAGATCAAAGGTCAAGAAAAGACCGGACAGACCTTCAATTAGACAATTTACGTTGAGTCCTTTGAATGTAAGCTTTCTAGTTTTTCAAAGAATGTCGAAAGCATTCACGTATCACGGAAAAATGAAAGGTAAATCACGCGTCACACGCTTCTAAAATAGCAAATCACGCATCACGCTACGCCATCTGATCACTCATCACGCCGTTAATTTGGGTACAATCACGCATCACGCGGTTAATTTTGGGGCAATCACGCATCACGTAAAACCCCTTTGCCACCCTCTGTGCTGGGAAGCACATGTTTGCTTTTGAGTTTTCCATATATTTCTCTGTAAAAATTTTCCAACAGTTTTACAGAAAAATGTATGGAAAACTCAAAAGCAAGCATGCGCTTCCCACTGCACAATCACAACCCTCAAATTTAATCGCTCTAAAAACTTTTGCAGGATATCTTAAGATAACAGACCATAGGTATTCCAGAAATAAAATTTTACCTTCAATATTTAACATTGAATTCTCAATACAAACACTGTATTTCGCACCACGTTTGCCCTACTTTCAAAATGGCGTTCCCGACCGTGAAACCTTCTATGCGGAGCAGCTTATAATCCCAACAACTATTTCTCCAATTGAAAGCCCTTCTAAGCAAAAAATAATCGATGCAACAGTATTGCAGTACCTTGAAATTCATGTGGAAGGCGTTTGACACCAAACTGCTGGATAATTTTCGAAAAATAATGGAAAACGCAGCATTGGAGATTTGAGCAGGGTTTGGAGCATTTTATAATATTTACAGAACTAGTGAGTGCTTTTTAACGGTTCGCACGATTTGCAATCGGCTTAGACTTCAGATTTAGCAAGCATTGGGAAGGCTTCTCCCAGAAATTTGGATTCGTGGATTGTTTTGTCAAAGAGCATCAAGTATTTAAAATTTTAAGAGAAGTTTAGGGCTAAACTTTGATGGCCTTACTTCCACACTTTTGCTCCAACGATTTTGCTGAAACTTCGTAAGAGTATGCATTAAGTTAATGTAAGCCGATTCCAGAAATTTGAAACAAATATAACAGCAAAATTTTTCATAGGGTGCGATTTTGTTCAAAACGTGGGGTTCATTTAAGCCCGATTATCACTTAAAATATTTTTTCCCAGTAAAATCGAATTTTATCATATTATTGCTAAATAATAGCTGTAAGTATCCGCAAAGTGTTGTAAGCATTGATTTAGAGCCAGAAAAGTTATGACCCAAAGTTTGTCATAGACGAGTGCGCCCGAAATAACAACGGAGCCACCTTAAAAGGTCAATGAAAGGAAGCAACGATAGATTGGACAGCTTGCCGTGCAGTGATTGACTTCAGTTTGAGAACTAAAGCCGTGTTCACACTAAACCTTAAGTTTATTCAACTAAAGTATAATTCAGGCTATCATACTCCATTCAATTTTATTCAATTATGTTTCGGTTCACATCTGCAAAAATACGTGTCCACCATTTTGTTCCATCACTGTAATTACTTCAAACAACTCCCTTGAGGTTGTTTGAAGTAATTTTAATCTAATTATAATCAGGGACTGTAATTAGTTGATGTGAACCCATTCCAAATTTAATTCGATTATAATTCGATGAATCGAGGCCTAATGTGAACACGGCTTAAGATCAGATGTTTCTTTTTTCATAGTTTTGAAGATCATTCAAAATTTCTAAAAGTCAAAGTTTTGTTCTCTATACAGTTGTTAGAAAAAACAATAAACGCCTATCTCTAATAAACGCTTCTTATCCAATGAACGCCCCTTGAAAACCGCAAAAAATTAATAAATGTACCGGGCGTCCATTCGATCAGTTACAGTATGCTTGTTTTTCTTAGTCGTCACTATCGGTGTTGAACTTTTTTCAGACGTAAACGAGTGTGCCCCAGAAAAACACAGCTGCAGTAATGACGCTGTATGCTATAACACCAAGGGGTCGTACTTCTGCACGTGCAAACCAGGTTACACTGGCGATGGACGTAGTTGTGCAGGTGAAATGTTCAGTCTTTTTACTCCTTCAGTTTTATGACATGACAGACATTGGTAATGGAAATGTATTATTTGTAGCGCAGTTTCTATATACTGCTATATACTGCTCTTTATATACTGTGTAATATATATAGTTAGCCTTAGCCTAACAGCGGCGCCCTCTGAAGACCCTCTGAACAAGCTTAACTAAGCTGAAACTTAACTTAGGTGAAAGGTCGGAAGCACTAGAATTAAGATTGACGACCGGGCTATTTTTCAATTTTAGCAATTCTGAAAAGCGGTATTACCCGACCGTCTGCACAGTACATTTAGACCGTACAAAAGTTCACAAAAACAACTTTTTCTCCGTCTAGAATAACTATTACGACTATTTTCCGAATAAAATAGAGTTGTTGCTTGTCAAAAAATGCCCGAGAAACTGATTTGCCAAAATACACAAACACATTTGCATAAGGCGACGCGAGTATAAAATCTAAGTCTTGTTTTGTTTACATAAAATCGTTTTTCAATCTATGTAATGAATGAACAAACACATAAGACTGGACAACACAATCGTCTTTCGAAAAATTTTATTGAAATCTCAATTAGTTTATGTTTAGAAGCAAAACGCGTACAATTTACAGCGCATCGAGGCAGAGCCGTGTCTTCGATGAAATTCAAGAAATTAAAATACAACTGAATTTAAGCTACACGTTTATAAACAATTCTCCAAAATTAACGAGAACACAAACAAAATGTCAATCACAGATTGATATCAAGATAAATTCCCATCGAAAAATGTAATTTGTTTTACCCTTAAGTCCCTCCGGCGACTACTGTACTTGGAAATTCTTTAAAACCTCCGCTTTGGTGCTGAAATCCGTAAAACGAACCCATCTCTTCGCATTGCTAAAAACGTATATAGTTCCTCGAAGCAGATTTTATCCCTGAAAGCTCTTCTTTTTCCACTAAAGCGGCTTCTGAGTAATTAGTATCTCTGTCTTGAGTAGCAAACCGCGAAAAACTGCAGGGAAATAACGACTTTTATAATATGGAGGGCAAAATTACTGAATGCTGATTGGCTGACGAAGAGGGCATTTTTTCTTAATTGAGGGCAATATTACTCGCTCCTGATTGGTCGAGCATCAAAATTTCTCACTCGTGATTGGTTGAGCGCGTCGTTCTCGTTGCATTCAGTTGGCTTGGCGGGATTTTGAAGAAAATTTACAAACGGAGCGCTCGCATGTTTCGCTGGAGATTTTGTTATAAAAAAGGAATGAAATCGGAAGATACCTCAGAAAGGAATTCTACAGGAGAATTACAGCATTTTACGCCAAACAGGAAGCGATTATTTGTGTCAAAACTTGGATTAACTAGACGCCTGCAGGCCAGTTTGCGACGTTGAACATCTAGAAGAAATTCATTCCTGGCGACAAAAGCTGGTTTTAAAGTTCCATCACTTCATTGAAAAAATGCGGATTTCTGCGGACCTAAAGAAAAAAACTTTGACATATTTTGCTGAAAGGGAAAATATACGTTTAACAGGAGAACGAATAAGGCTAAAAGACGTGAAAGAAAGCAATTAAATCGCCAAACGTGCAAGCAAGTTTGAACTCTTGCCATTTGTTGTTGTTATCAAAGCGGCAAAAACTTCAAAACACAGGTACGCTAAAATAAAACTTGCTTTGTTTTTGTCGTAAAGTCGTAAAGTGTCCATGTTTTCTAGATGTACATAACAGACAAATGTATCTTTGACCGAATAGAAATTTATTTAACCACAGTGAGTTGAAAAGTTTTTCTTGTCAGTTTGCGAGAGAGTATTTTCACTTCGGTTGGTTTCAAGTCTGAGTGACTCTTAAAAAGTTTGAAACGTTTCCCTATAATTTTGTTCTCTATATTTGTCACGTTAGAATGTTATGCGTGACGCGTGACACGCATGCTCATTAGAACTTTATACATTGAACTTTGGAATCGCTCGCATGCTCGTGGCTTTCGGGACTCGAATCTTATGACAATATTATAAACAAGCAATCGCATGTTCCCTCGTAAAATTAAGGATTAAAACAACGGCTATGTGGCCGAGCGAAAAACAAAGCCTTGCTTTCAAGATCCCGGATTTGTTCCAACACGGCGGGCGGGCGGGCACACACGCGCCCGCGAAACATTCCGCTAGCCATGACCATGAAAAATGACGGCATAGGTTCTATGAGTATGGTGCTCCGGCGGGCCTTGGGCCCGCGGGCTCCGCTATAAATATATTCTTTATAATTATACTGTATACAATCAAACCTGTATATAACGGTCACCCTTGGGAAATGGCCGGGTGACCGTTTTATACAGGGTGACAGTTATATACAGGTTTCCTTTAAACTCTACTGGAAGTTTATGATTAACGTTTTTATATGGAAATAATCAATCAATTTACATTTTATTGACAATAACAATTAACAGCAACGTTCAAAATACGAGTTAAAGGCCCCTAAAATGTCCGTGGAAGAAAATGAAAATAATATAGCAATAAAATGTCTGATAGAAGAGGAATTTGACGCGGAGTGCTATCATGGTCTATAAAACAACAGCTGTCAACTTGACAAGTACAGTGCAGTAATCAAGGAACTACGCAGAATTCGAAAGTAAATATACTTTGGTACGGAAAATACGGGTGTCAGTTCGAAGAAAGAAACTACCGTATTGTTTGAAAACGATATGGTTCCGAGAGCAGAACATCGGCCCCCGGGGGGGGGGGGTACTCCCTATAATGGACTATACGGGGATGCTCCGCCCGAAAGGGGTACCTTTTTGAGGCTAGAGGTATACGAAAGGGTCAGGATTTCACGAGTTTAAGTATATGAAAGTGTAGGGATTTCACGAAGAATAGTAAAGGGAAGCGAAGCCACGCCGTTGAAGCATAAAAAAGGTAGGGAAAACTGTCATTTAAGTATTATAAAAATGGCTTTTCAAGATATATCAAACAGACGCACGTAAAGGCTCTGAAAGGGGTACCATTTTCATTGAAAGGTATATGAAAGGGGTACCATTTTCAATGAAAGGTATATGAAAGGGGTACCTTTTCTGTCAAAATCGGTATATGAAAGGGTAAGGGTTTGGACTTCGGGGCGGAGCATCCCCGTACAAAACTTTGTTGAGTACCCCCACGGGATCGGCACTTGTTTTGCTATCTGTCCAAACCATGTGTCGGACGCAGGCGATGACATGTATTTGACATGTATTTGTAGTTGTATTGTATAAATAATTATTTGTATTTGTGTGCGACCCCTGCCCTGGTAGCTACAATTTAATGAGCTGTTGAATAAAGCTTGTCGTGATTGGCTAATGGTTTGATCGTAATCCAATTTGGTGACCGCTGTGTGCAGGTAAAAAATAATCATTGTGGATTCGGGAAGTTTAAAGGGTGACCGCGTCCGTTATATACAGGTGACCGCTATATACAGGCAAACTTTACAGTAAATATAAGGCACGATTTTCGGGAAGTTGTTTGGTGACCGTTATATATAGGGTGACCGCTATATACAGGGCCGTTATATACAGGTTTGACTGTATATGCTCATGCTCAAAGTATATACTTCTATGTACTGCTCTTCAGTGGCAGATCCAGACTCAACTGATCTTAAGGATGCGGGGGCGGGGGCGGGGTGCGGAGTAAAAATTATTAGAGACTGATAAAAAGGGGGCCTCCCCTAGATCTAAAACTGGTTCTTTACAATTCAATTTAAGGATGGGGGCGGAGTGTATAAGGCGGTGGCGGCCTGGAGTAAAAATTTAGGGGCTAAAAAAGGATGGGGGACCTCCCTTGAATCCTTCCCTGGATCTGCCACTGGCTCTTTATAATTCAACAGGGTGAGATCGGATAGCTGCAGGCCTGTATCACGTCAGAATAGAAAGGTGACCAGGGCCCCCGCGATGGGAAAACTCTATCCCATCCACCCACCCATCCCATGACACCATGGTGTTGTGGACCGAGCTCGTCTGCTAGATGGCAGGATTACATTCGATTGAACAAATGAAAATGATTTACTGAGTTTTATTCCACAACTACTCGTGGAGTAATAACTACAATAATAACTGTCAGGCGCTACTCGCCTGAATGAGGGGATCTGGGTCCTAATACACTACACATGGGACTACGTCTTCAACTCTTTTCGACGAAAGAGAACGCATTATAATCCGAAGTGAACTCTGTGATCTCGTGGGTGTCCTATGAACGTAAACATGGAATACGAAGTTTAAGGGGCTTTTGGGTTGATGAGAAGTTCTTGTGTCGCCTATTAAAGAAACTACTTGTCAGAAGAAACAATGACGACAATTAGCCGCTTTAATGTCATATGAAAATGAGAACTGACAGAGGTTGGACGAGAAAATCGATTCCTGATTTATTTCACTGTTCGGTTCCAAAAATCCTTAAGGTGCCCTCGATCGATCTCGCTGCTCTCGCGTTTTTGCTCGCTGCTGTTGCTGTTTTCAGCTTGACGTTGTTTCTATGCTTGTGTTTTTAAAAGCCCTCTTCCTCCCTAAAAGAAAGCAAGAATAGAATAGGGAGGAAGAAACAGTTGAACTAAAACTCGCTGGAATCGCTTCGAATCGACCCCCAAACCACTCAAGACACAAGTAAACACACAAATAAGTTCAGGTGAGCCAGTTTTATTCAAATATCCTTCCTAATTTTGCGCTCAAATTCGAAATGAATTTTCACCATACAAATCCTTATAAATTCGCTATTACGCAACAGTTACCCGTAAACATCACTTGAGTTTGGGCTACCTGTGCTCGAACTTGTTGCTACACTCTGCTGACGAGCGGCAATAACGGCGAAACAGCTGTGCACAGTTGCATTTAAACTTTCGGTTTGGTCTCAATCATGCCATTGTTGCGTTACTTTTTCTACGCAGTTGTCAGCCCTTGCTTCTTATAGTATTTTGTTTATTTTTGGCTGATCAGATCTCTTACAGATCCTGCGTAATACCAGCAGCATTTTCGTTCACGGTCCCTTGCATTCTCGTTTTCATTTTTACTACTTTTGTGCACCTTTATATTTATCTGATTACTACTTTATGGAAGGTATAGATACCCGTATGTAGGAGACAAGGCCAATGGCTCAACGTCATCGCCCAATGATGCGATCATCTGAACACTGCTGACTGCCTGACACATTAATAAAAGGGACACTGTCCCGCCGAAATAGCAACATTTCACTTAGCTTATTTCCACGTTATATCGCCAAATGCCACCAAATATACAACTTAGTTGGATAACAAGATTCTATAGAGCAAAACAAAAGCAATAGTTTGGAGATAAAGTGCAGGATTGCAAGGATTGAAGCGGATTACAGTTCATGAAATTTGATTTATTGACAGGCTGTCAAGAGAAATCAACCTTGTCATTCTTGTGAAATTTTGACTTTTCTAGCTGTTATTTTGTCTGTTATTTCTTTGCTTCTATCACTTTTGACGATGGTTTCTTCCAATTTATTCAAGATAATAAAGTAAGCTTAAAGCAAGCTCCTGGCCATAATCATCAAAACACGATATTTCAGCCGGGACAGTGTCCCTTTGAAGCTCTTCCTCATCTGTGTTTAAACTTGTTTCAGATATAGACGAGTGTAAAGAGGGAATACACAACTGTTATACTATTGGCGAGTGCATTAACTCCAAGGGATCGTACCGCTGTACAGGTAAAACAGGTTACTGTCCGCGATGACAATTATACTTTACAGCGGTCAAACGTGACGCGCACGCGCAGTTCTCCCAAACGTTTGCAAACAAAATAACTGAGAAATGTTGAACTCTCCACTTTTTGAAAACTCAAGGCCGTTTCTGAAAGCTTTTTACGTCGACTTTGTGTGCAAAAGTAAGAACCTGTTTGCCACAAGTTTTATCGGCTTGTTATTTGGTTTGTCACTGCATTTCTTCTAAACTGTTTTCTTACAAACTTCAGGTACATAGCCTTACTTAAACACTGTCAGTTATCATGGCAATGCAAACCGGAAGTGACGTCGGTTTTTTGCGATTGACCACTGTTTCAATTATACTGATGTAGATGGAATTTTCTACACTTGTAAAACGTTTTCGCTGTTTAAGTTTTAAGTTGAAAGACAAATTGAAAGCTGTTAGTCAAAAAGAATTTACAGGCATCCGCATTGTGAAAGTGTACGCTGAATTCAAAATTGGCGGTAATCCAGAGTTATCTTAAACCGTAGAATGTTGAACAAATCGGCCCGATCAGGCGTTTTGCATGCAAAGCCTGGTTAACCGGTTTAACTGGTTAACTGGTTAACTGTTTTACGGACAGGAGAATCCTACTATGTTGAGCCAGGCGTTTGGTACAAGGAAATTGTCAATAATATTTGTTTTATAAAATCTGGTGCATAATTGATCAAATCTTTATCAAGTTCCAGTTGCTGTTGCCTTGTTTCCTCTGAACGCCACGTACGGTACCCAGGAAATCAACAATCGAACAGCCCAAGGTATCCCTAACAACGTTCATCTGGCCCCTGGGCCCAACGGAAAAGCTGACGGTTCTTATGAATTTGCTGGAACCTCTGATAGCTACATCGAGTTCCCAAACACCGCTCAAGGACCTTTGGATGTGCGTGAATCAATGACGATGTTATGTTGGTTGTACCATGGTGGTCAAGACGGACCTATCTTCAACTACAAGATCAGTGGTAGCAACAGGGGAGTTCATCTGTATGTACTTAAAGGGAAACTTTATGTCCGTTTTAATAAACATGAT